>JAMKCH010020770.1:0-58938 GCA_023653785.1 Ophioderma brevispina | reverse complement strand
CGTAGGAAAGACCTTAGGCAGCATGAGTCCTGTGTCAGTCGTGTGTGTGTTTGTGTCAAACTTTTGGTAGCCTACATTTGTTCTAGTCTTTTTAGTGCAGTGATGGAATAATTCATACTGGCATGCTTATACATTTAGACAAGGTCTTGTATGGGGTAACAGATGAGGTGAAAGGTTATTCAGGGGTTCTTTTAAGGTCCGTCCGATAGGAAAGACCTTATGGTCACTTTGGGTCCCTATCTTGCGCATGTGGTATACACTTTTGGTCAACTGTTTGTCTAGTCATTTTAATTTTAGTGCAGCGATGGATCAACTTAATATCTTGTCGTGCTTATAGCAAGGGGTCTTATGTGAGTCATAGATGAGGTCAAAGGTCATTCAGGGGTCACTTAGTCTTTGACCACATAATTGGACAACCTATTTAGGACTGTTGTCCTATTTTTAAAAATTGTTCAATTCCCTCCTTTCAATCCTTTCAAATCCCCTTGGCATAAATAATGACCTATCCCTCCCCCACCTCAAAATATCCAAATATGGTTACATCATAGCAATAAGGGACTCATTATTTGAACAACACATTACATTTCTCATATACCTAATTTTTGCATCTATTGTGCCATAATGTGGAAGATCTCAAGCTTAATGGTAGGGCTTCTCTAGAAATATCTCTAAGCATGTAAATACAATTGACAAATCCAATTTACACTACTTCAAGTTTTGCACAATTTAAAGGGGTTTCCTTGGTGTTGTAGGGTTCGTAAAAGTTAGAGAAATTCTTTTAAATTGCCAAAAAGGGATGAATATCTATAACAAAGGGTCCCCATATCATAGTCGGTAGTAACTGATGGATAGCCATGTCCAAGGCATATACTGAACTGCGACGATAACACTGGACTAATTGCAGATAAATGGTGTCGTTTGCACATTTGTGTGAACATGAAATGCTCATACATATGCACATATTTTTAATGCCATTTATTTAAAAAGGGTGGTGGGTGGTTCATCTATGTATAACCAACATGGTTTCTTTGAAATCATTGTTATATTTTGAGTTTAAGGGATTATTGGTCAATAAATCTTCGGCCATATATATGAAATATCCCTAAATAAACGTACCAGATGGTTTCATGGTCAATGGAGTATTCCTCGTGCGAAAAGAAATCCAGATTATTCCGACCCGAATGTACACGACTGTACTGCAATCAGGGAGGCTGCCATCTTTATTTCCTGTGCTATATTTGCAACGCCGCACGCAATAACCAAAACAGAAGGCCAGCGTGATATATTTCCATGATGAACCATCGGAACCATCTGTTACGTCCTTATTTTAGGGATATTTCATTATATATGTCCGATAGATTTATGCCAAAAATCCTTTAACAATTTGTCTTGTCTAAAATTGTATATGAAATCTATACTGGGGGGGCGTTGGGGTTGGGAAGTGGGCTAATTGTAAAATTAACGGGCTCGTGTGGTGCACTTATCAAAAAAGAACATGCAATGCAGCTGATTCTTTCCGAAGCAAATCCTATGTTCCTCCTCCGCTAGCTCTTGCAGATGACAACTAAAGGGCTTCTGGACTTTAAAAAACCAAACAACAGAGCCCACTTATTTGCAATAGCCCCTTGTCCCAACCATACCCCACTTCAGCCCACATGATTCTTTTGGACAAAAATGTTCCAAAGTGCATCCAGATTTTATTTGCACAATGAGAATTCTCCTCAGAATAAGAAATAATGAAATCCATTGCGGACAGACTTATTGTGAATATTATATTATGTAAAAGTGGGAAGCTTTTGGAAGTTGCAAAATGTGTGAGGATGTACCTCAGAGCACCATATTGGGAGGGAAATGTGTGTGTTGTGTGAATACTGGTAATGTGGTAGTTGGTAGTGGGAGGGTCATTTTGGGAGTTCAAATGCATTAAATTGTTACCCTTCAAATCTTGGAATGTGAACATTAGAATTAGCTGCTGTTGTGACTAGTGGTGAATGTTTTTTATTCTGAAATCGGGCAGGTCATTTGAAGCGTTTAAATATGGGTGAGCTGTCACAATCGACACTAAAAATTCATTGCTTAACATTTCCTGACTTATTACCTCTCAATATATCTAAACATAGTGTATTAAGGCCACTCAGAGATTTTCATATGAGGGCGCCCTCAATTTTTTAACAAATCATGCTTTTTGCATATTGCATTGTGTGTGAATCAGCTTAGCTCCAATCAAAGTTCCTTTATTAAAAAGTGCACAACTTTGTTATAAAATTAATCCGAATTTTCGTTATACACGGTCACCGTATCCTATGGCACTGTTATACTTTTCATAAATGTTTACTGAATGAAAACGATAAATCCGATTCATTCTGAGCATTTTAGATTACTGCCTTTAGTTCTATTTACCGCTTTTAACGTAATTATGCACAAAACTTAGGAAAATATATTTCAAAATCTCTGAGTCCGCTTTAGCACACTCTAGGACAAATATCCGCCACAAGACTACACACATTCTAGGTTTAAGAACCGATGTTGAATTTCAATTCACCGTGGACGGATTTTATACTGGGCTTCTTAACTTAGCTCAAATTCGATACATCAGCATAAAATACGCATTTTGTTCCATATGCCCCCTTATCTTCATGAAGGAATTTTGGAGCAAAAATGGATTTGGAAAAATTCGATTTTTGCGCCATTTAAAAAATCCCTGAACATTTTTATTCAAATTTCGTCTCATTCGACTCACGATGTCCGAGGCACTAACATCACAAACGTACCCCAATGAAATAACTGCAACACAGGCTCCACTCAACGTAGTCGGTGGCCAACTCCGACAAACTTGGTTCATCCCCCCCCCCCCGAGGATTCGAAGTATCCAATCAACCATTGGTTTTCGAAACACAGTTATATCTATCATGTTACCTAGTGTTGCGCTTTATTCCTTAGAGACATGCACGTGTGAGCTTAGTGGCTTCGAAATCTCACCGGGGATCTCAAAAGTTTCATATTTCTTGATGAGGTTAAAGGTGATTTCGTTATTCCAGCACCTTCTGTGTTCACTAATATCCTTGAAAAAGAGTATTACAAAATGTTGAGTTGATTCCGATCTTTCGGTTTTGTGTTTATGTTATTTCCCACGATTCCATAGGCCACTGTTCTATAATTTTCTTCCGTTTACGGGACAGAAATACAAAATTGCGAATTTCTTTCTTACAGATACGACCGAATTGTCACATACGATTAGGTAGGCCACACAGATTACTAAGGCTAACGGTTCATATATAAAATCGTTCAACTTTTTGATGTAAGTCCAGGGGACCGAGGTTGTTGATCACGAAGTCCCCTTTAACATAGGAATCATTTTATGGATAGCACTTTTTGCGGCTACGGTTTTCCACATAGCTATGAAGAAAATTCCGGGTATCATGACACCTAAATACACAGTGGATCCACTGGAAAGAGTCAAAATATTTAAATGTGCAGGTAGTTAAAAAGTGAAGGATAAGTCTGTAGACTTCTCATAAGTTTATTTTTTTCCAAGCGAATAGAAAGGAAGAAAAAGCAGTGTTCAAGTTCTGAATCGTCCATTCAGTTAAGTTGTTTATAGTAAGTTTACTACGGACAGTAATGACTAAAATGTCTGATTTTGTCCCAGGTTGCTTTTTGGTCCTATATCTTAAGGGGGTACGTTAGGATACCTAACTTGTTCCGAACCTTCAAAAATCTTTTTTTGAGATTTTTCCGATTTCTGGTTGAGCAAATCAGTGCCTTTAACACCAAAGGATTTATACGCTACATACTCCTTACGCACGCACGCACGCACACACAAAACACAACACCATGCTACAAACAGCATTTAGTGCGCCATTCCCAAAGTCGCCGAGCGCTTAACAGAATAAATGACTTAAACTACAAACTTACATGTACATTACAAAGTACAGTGCAAAGTAAGTGCAAGATAAAAATCCAATTAAAAAACACGTTAACAACATTACAATATAATTATAATATAGGTAATATAACGCCCCAACGCCTTTAACAAGCGTTGTACAACAAGAACTATTTCTTGGGATTGGCATAATTAACTGGCGCAATGACAAAAAAGGGCCATTGCAATAAATAAAAACCGAAATAGAGCAAGGACAACAAGGACAAACAAAAACATCATAGTATGGGGGTTACCACAACAAGGAACACTGAAAAATGAATAAGGACAACAAGTAATACAATGAGCATTTTGCACCATTAAAAACAACATTTGAAAGTGCTCATAAGCACAACTGAAAAACTGATTAGGAAACGACAAATAAGTTGAGAGATATTTTTTTGAAAATAGCAGTAGATGGAGATTGTCTAATAAATACAGGAAGGATTATTCCATTCTTTTGATGCAGATACTGTGAAGTTTCTATCACCCAGCTAATTACTTAATGATAGGGTTGTAGTTCAAGACGACAGATCGGAGCTATCGGATTTGTCCACATATAAGATAACAATTCAATAAATATGGTGGTCCTTGGTTTGTGAAGGCATGGTGAATGAAGGTTGATCGATATATTTCCTGGACGATATTTCGCAATTTCGTAAATGAAAAAAAACAGATTTGCTAACATTCGTCATTATGAGATGACATAGTCATGTGAGTGTCAAAGAAAAGACCCAAATTCTAATGGGTTTTGCAGGTTAAATTGTCACTTCCATAGAAAGCGTTAACATTAGATGGCAAATGTTTATAATTATATGGCGATGCAGCAATGAAGATTCTGTTTTAAGTTTTGGTTTGCAGTCATCCATTTTTTATATCAGGTAGGCCTCAAAACCCCGCTCATGTGAACGGAGCCAATCTATTGCCTTTTTGAGGGGTGCTTACTGTTCAAATGAACCAGTTTCATAGACAAACTGTTTGAAACTGCCCCTGACACATATACCACCCCAGGGGTGTAACCCTAACAGGGGCATTGTGGAGAAGGGGAACAGTCCAGGTTTGAGACGAATTCCCAATTGGAGGTGGTTTTAAGGCTAATTTTTCCGCTTTGAGCGTGAACATTTCTCATGAGCAGGGGTACAATAGGGTTTATTAGCACGATTTTTAAGCATGATTCCCCCCCCCCCAGCCGATTTGGGATGGTTGCCAACTTGTGACTGAGCTTGCCGCCAGGTCTGTGTAGGTAATTTTCATTAAATAGCGCCCCTCATGCTGTAATCTGCCCCAATTTTTCCAAGGGCGAGGACGGTTGAAGTGAAAAACGCAGCTGGAAGTTGTTTTTGTTATTCGCTCCGACAGATGCAGTATTTGTAAAACATTGGACTCAAGAATACTGATAGCAATCAGATTTACTAATCTAGGGGGTTTAAAAAGTCAGCTAGTGCCACCCAAAAGGTTTAGGGGTTGTTGTCGCAGTAAGGAAGTACATGTGGTCATTGAGTATTTGTCTTCAAAATTTGGACAGCCATGCCTATGGATAATTATTTCAATCAAGGTGTCGGTAGCCGTTTACGGCTACCTAACCCCAGCGTTCGGTAGCCGTATACGGTAAAATAGCCCGGAGTGTTCGGTTAGCCGTACGCACCAGTCCTTAAGGGACATCGTACTAATATAACAATAAGGCTTTTCACATGAGCCGGTGATCGATTGACTTTTGCAATCAATCGTTTTTGAAGACTAGTGCAGCCGTTTCTGAATACTAGACGCGCGGAGTAATAGCGCCTTAGGTACGATGTAAAAGCTTTCCAACGGAAGGATTTAATGAGCGCTGCTTTACGAAATACTTCTTTTTGCGGGCATTACGGCAGTGTTGTAGTTGACTTTTTTAAGGCGGAGGTACACGGTCATCTTTTAAGTGATATGACTGTCACCTTGGTTTGTTTCGGCACAGAAATTGTGAGTTTTCCGCTCGTGAATTGAACGGGACTGAGTAAGGATTTCAAAATGGCGAATAGACTCTTACGTATGTGCATTTAGTGGACGAATGTGTGTTGTTATTTGCGAAGCACACAGCGATATGGGTGTAAGAGTTGGCGAAGTATGATAATGAATTCGGTGGCTGGTTTGAAGTCTATACAGACGGCGATCGATCGCAGAAGTTGATCGATCACCAGGTCAGTGTGAAAAAGCTTATGTTTCAAGAGTCGGGCGCAAGGCGGTTTGCCACGAGGTTGTTTTGGTATTGAGCCCGGTGGGCTCACTCAACCTACCATATTGACCCGCATGATCGTTACAAAATCGCGGAAAAAAGGGGTTCAGTTTGGAGGGAATGCCGCGCCCAAAATTGTACGTGAACTGGGAAAAAAGGGGGGTTTTTATCGCCTAAATTGTCCGCGGAATTAAAAAAAGGGGTTCTGTGTAGCTTAGTCTAGCACTTTAGTAACGCTATGGCCATTCCGTGAGCACTTCTAAACGATAGAAAGTTTATTTACCAACATTTTGAAGACTTACCTTTCAAATTTCTCCCGTGGTGCAATATGGGCCTCCACTGGGTTAAAAAGTCCTAGAATTAATTTTGCGACTCAGTGGTAGTGGTAAATTGCTTGAAGGTTTGAGCAAGTTAGAAATCACAAAATATTGCAGACACGCCAGACATTTTGTTTATCGTTGATATAGCCTGACGTCAAATTATGCAGCCTCTTTGAAACACAATCCATCGCGCTGATCACAGCACAACTACCTCCGTGGTTATATGTTAAACGATGGAGAGACTCAGCTAAGATCACAGCTGTCGCCGCAGTGTTGAAAGGGGGGGTTGATAAGTCGCCTTTACACGCCCAATGTCTTGCCTTTTGAACCATCAATAGGGGGTGATCAAAGCGCCATTTTGGCAGGACTCGGCGGAGCTGTGTTTTTTCGACACAATTAGAAAACCATGATGCGGCTAATTTTCCCTACCCTGCGGCGTGTCCACGCCGAACGAAGTTCTGTAGCAACATGGAGAATGCAACAACAACGTGTGATCATTCGACTAGGGAGTTTGCGTGCACAAAAAATTTGTTAAATATATTACACTTCCAGTGCCGGCCGGGTTGATTAGCTACAAAAGGGTGAGAGGAATAACAAGAAAATCACACAGGTTGGTACAAGTATTGCAGCATTTGTATAAATATTAGAGATTTTCGTCTGAGAGGTCCTCTTTCGCCACGAGCGAATAGACCCTTAAGCCCAGGCCGACTGATATTTATATCAGGCGGACTTGAAGCTGAGTCTAGTTTTGTGGTATAGGCCAACGCTTCCCGGGTATCATTTTCCCGATCCACAGGAAAAGATCACCAAATAAATCACAAGGAAAAAAATGTAGTGCCTGGGAAATAATCCCATTCGGTATCATCCCGTGTTGTCCGTCTGTCTTCCGTTCTGGTACAGTGCTTAGCCGTAGATCCCGCAGATACGATGCCCGGAAATTTTAGAATAGCCACGGGTTGTCTAGAATACAGCAGTTGTATTAGGCTGAGTTAAGTGGCTGGGTCCTCTTTTCACGACCACATGCACGTGAGCAAAGAGACGTGAAGCAGTCGTCGCGTACTGCGTGTGACGAAGGATTCATTCAACTGTGCTAAAATGGCTCTGATTAATAAAGGGATCTACGCGGGCCAAAAATGTCAAAAATGCCTGGAGTGTGAGGAATTTTATTAGAATCAAGGTCAATAAAATGCGCATACTGTGACCATCAACCCTGGAGTGCACATTCCGAGTACAGGTAAGTTTAGAAATTTCTTTGTAAACTTAGGTGTTGATCTCGAATTGCGTTGATGGTGAATAACAGTGACATGAGTCTGGTGGTTGAATTCGGCAGTTTTGGAACTCTTGGTGAAAAGTACCAGGGTATTGGATGAATTGAAGCCCAGAGGATGAAGCTTATAAAACCAGAATTCATATGGATTTTTAGTAATAGGTTGCAAGTAGAAAATTATTAATCGTTACTTCCCACGCCAGCGAGTTTTTACGCCACTGTTAACACTGTAATTACACAGGGTGTCACAGAAATATTTGTATTTAACCAAAACACCAGTGGTATCCCTAATTTTATACAGGGGTTACTACTTTAATTATGTTGATGCCTGTTAATGCTGAAAAACATGTATAAAAGCCTCATCCTTGAAATTTGATGATAGGGGTAAAGTTGTAAATGTGTCCTCGGAATCTTAATAAATAGGGGATAAAAGACACTACAGAATATCGTTAGGTGGATTAACACACGGTATGTTAGTTGTGTTTCGTCACTTCAAAACTGTATATCCCAGTCCGTTTCATTAAAGCCATTTTAGCAATAAACAAATCCCGTTTTTTCTGTCCTGTTAGTTTTTTGGCCTCTTTTTCATGGTAGAGTCGACAAAATTATTTTCCAAAGCTGCTCGTGGTACGTGGTTGTGAGAGTTCGGCCGTTTGTGGGAAGGTCATGAGTGACAGTATTCCATATTTCTTTCATAGGCTCTAAAAAATATAGTGAAAAGGTAAACAAATTAGGCCTTATAAAAGAATTCCGTACATAGGCAAAAATGTTTACTTTGTACGTACTCAGTTTCGCTAGTATAGTAGATCTGTCTGGGGTATGTCGCAAGTGGTCGCAAGAACCGTTTTTAAAAATGTTTGTATTTTTTAAAGGTTTTTAAAACTTAATTTTTTGTGTTCAAAAAAAATTCCGTGAACTGTTTGAGACGCTTATTTTGGAGTAGTAATTTTACATTGTGAAAACCTAAGAAAATAAATTCTGGACTTGTGAAAATTAAGGTTTATGTTACCTTTTCAAAAACTAAAAAATTTTTTATTATGATATTTTGATTCTTTATTATAGATTGTTTAATTCATTATTTTTTTTATTTGTCACTTTTAATTTATTATATTTTGTTTCCTTTATTCCTTAATCTACTTTATTATTTTTTTTTAATCTGAGACGAATATATATTTATTTATTCGTCTCGGGTTTATTTAATGTCGTTGGCTCTTTAGACGATTTATACATTAAGTGGAATTACCCCTTCAGAGGGCTAAATATAAACTACACATTGAAACTGAGGAAGAAAGAAATGGCGCCCTTTCGGTTGCTTTTTGTTTGACGACAATCGCAGCTTCCGTTCAACATTATGATCGGAACAAGGTAACCTTCATCAAAATTGAAATCTCTTATCATATTTTAATTGGTCCACTTTAAAAAAATTAGATCTCAAAAAGTAAATAAGAGAGATGGATGATAAAAAGCAAAATTAAACATACGTATTGGACTATGCATTGTACTAGAATAATTCGCACTTGCTACAGGAGAATCTTTGGTGCACAGAGAGAGGGACGTCCAAACAACTCTTTGTGCGATCCTAATTCCTAAAATTGCTTAATATTTCAAGTTTAAAACAAGGGCTGAATTTCGTATTTGCTCATATACGAAATTAGAAATTGCACAAGTTTCGTACCAAAGAAAGAAGAACACATTCTCAGCTTCATCCTTCTAATGGGGATATTTTTTTTTGAAAAGCTTACATCAGGGCAAAAATCAGTACTTCGATTTTTTAGAGAAACCTGATATGTGAAAATCTCTTGTTGCCTCCGGTCTACATGAGTGGGGCTGGATCGCTTCGGTCACGCATGGTGTGTCGGTATATAAACGATTCCACGGTGGGCAAGCTCCGTAGCCCGTATACGGCTACTAACCACAAAGAATTGTTGGGTTATAAGCCGTATACGGCTCCGGAACCCCGGGGTTAGGTAGCTGTAGACGGCTACGGAAACACTCCCTTTTCAATTACATGATGGAATGGTCATGCAGGTGTACAGGGAACTTTAACGTCGTTTTTTGACATTGATGGTCGGCACGACGTAAAAGCCAATAATGCATTGAAAAGCCGTAGAAATCAAGAACTGTATAAAGTGTTATGTATAGATATGACTTGTCGACGCACTAGGAACAAGCAGACACCCTGCCAGTTGGTGGCGACATTCAGCTCTATTTCAATAGGCGCCGACGGTGAGGACAAAAAAGCACGTAGGGAGTGATTGAAGGCAAGCTCCATGGTGATTTTGGCGGGCTGGCGGTAGCGACCTGTGCGTCGAACAAGTGTTTGGGATCCAAAATACGCAACAGTTGTGTGTGCCGCGGATAGTTAAGGCGCGCTGCGCTAGCATCAGGAAATGCACCCTACGCTCTAGGTCGTTTGTCAACGCGCTACGTGACTTTTTTTTTTCAGTGTGATGACAACTTGAGTGCAAGCGTGGTGTTGGGGGTTTTATTCGGCCAATTTTGGCCGAATAGGCCTGTTTGTTTAGACTTAAATGTCAGCAGTTCCTAAAATCAGAAATTGGGTGTGCTTGGGTGTAGGAAAAAATAGAACAAAAACTATAGGCCTAAGCTTAAGAATCATGATACGTTACTAATAATGGTTTCTTAGTAATCCTATCGATATGTCTCGTGGATTTTTTCAAGGCTGTCCTATTTCTCTCCCTTTTTTGTTCCTTTTTTGCGATTGAGATTCTTGCTATTTCTATCCCGCTGTAATGATGTTATTAAAGGTATTAGGGTGGATAATTTGGAAAAAAAGATTAATTTACTGGCTGACGATATCCACTATTGTTTTTTTACAGGGGGATTTATGATTCCTTTCCAGGCCCTTTTTAATACTCTTGATATGTTTGCCTCATTTTCGGGATTGCAAAATTAATTTTTGTCTAAGTCTGAAGCTATCCATTGGTAGTTTAAAAGGGTCTAGTTTCTCCCTTTCAGGATGAAGGTCTTTTAAATGGAGGACAATAATTTTAAAGACTCTGGGTAGTAATTTTCTCTCCTGTTAACTCTTTTAGAACTAATTTTATTCCTAAACTGGTGAAATCAGAATGAGCAGACTCTTAATTGTTGGAAACACAGGAATTTTGTCTATCGTGGGGAGAGTCACTTGTTCTTCAATCTGTGCTGTTATCCGCGCACCATACCCCTACCTCAATCAAATCTTCATTTATCTTTTTTCTGTTCTTTGCATTAATATCCCAAGAACTTTTTCAAAGAAATTGAATCACCTTTTTTTATAATTCATTTGGAATGGGGGGAATTAATAGAGTCAAAGGGGACATTCTAATGTATGATTTATGACACATGGTGGGTTGAGAATGGTTATCTCTCCTTTTTTCTCCAAAGTCACACAATTTAATTTGGGTTAAAAACTCTTGCTTGACCCAGATTAATTCTTGTTTTTTTTGGAAAAAATTAGAGCTCTCTGTCCCCCTTGGAAAAATTCCATCCAGCCCAGATTGGACAATCTTGCTGAGGTCTGATGCTCCTAAATTTGTTGTTTTGGATACCCTTTCTAATTTGTCACCTTGTTGAAAAACTAAATTAAATTAAATTTAATGGTATTTGTACAGAGATTAGAGATTTAGGTTGGTCCCCCGATTTTCATCTTCAAGATCCAATTGGTGGAATAAAAATGTTCGGTTCTGAAATCGAAGAAATTCGTTTTCTTCCGTTTTTGGGATGAAAGGGGGGATTCATAATAGTTCTGCTCTGTTTCATCATTGGTTATAATCTGGTGAACTTTTTGAAATGTTGGTAGTTGAATTTGATATCCCATCACTGATAGAGGAATATTATAACTTTGTGATAAAAGGATTTGTGTGCTGCTTGGTTTCAGAATCCCAAAAACATTCAGGATAATATTTTGAGATAAAATTACTACTTCTATTTCTTTAATTGATCAAGTTAAGTTCCCAAACATGTCTATCCATTCTTAGGAACCAGGTCAATATTGAATGTTGAACCAAATGGGTTGATACATGTACTTTGGATGTCCTGGATGACTTGGATTGGTGTAGACTTCATAGTGCTAATTTGAAATGTACAATTGAAACCCAATTACGTTTTTTTTATTTTCAATTTTAAAAAAAAAAAAAAAAAAAAAAAAAAACCAATTTCTTCATAAAATTGGCCTGGCCTGATTCTCCCATGTTTACTTTGTAGGCAATTTCCAGAATCTATTTTTTCATTTATTTTGGAATGTGAAAAGGTCTCCAATCTGTGGATGAATTAAGTTTTTTTAATTCATTCTGGTTCTGGGGAGTCTTTTATTTCTGTTCTCCAATTTTTGAGAAAATGTTTTGGCGTTCTTGAACACTATCAGAACATTATAGCTGATTCTTTCTTTTCTTCGGTGGCATTAAGTTTTTATCCACAAGGTTAAATTCCAAGGAACTACCCCAATTTTGCTGCTTTTCTGAATTTGGTCAAAATGAAAAGGACACGGAATACAAATTTGCTTGAAAGCAATGGGGAAATTAATTTTGCATTTCAAAGTTTCCCTTTGACTGGTTGATTTCTTTTTTTTTTTTTTTTTTTTTTTACTTGTATTCCTTTTTGGGGTTAGGCCTACCATGACTTCTTCAAATGTGAACTTTTGTTGTGAGTGGTGTGCGTGTGGATGGTATGTTATAGTGTCCTTGTGGTGTCCATGGTTTTGTCTTGTTATCATCCGGGGTCTTCTGTCTGTTTGTTGGTTTTCAAAAAAAAAAATCCTGTGCTATCCCCAAACCCGTCTTAAATTTTTGCTTTCAATGCTCGCCCCAATCTCAGCTGTGTGCTGCCAGGTATTGAGGGTCATCCTCGCCTTTGCTGGTCTTGGTTCTGATTCCCGTTTCAATGTCTGACACAAGATGCTTGGCGGTATGCTCTTTGTTGAGGGATCTGAGTGAAACCATTCTTGTTTTTTCATTGATATCAAGATGTAATTATGTAAGCTTGTGAGTAGAAGGGTTTGGTGACCATATCTGTATGTTTCATAATGCTTCAAAATATCAATAAATTAAAAAAAAAAAAAAAAAAATAGAATCATGATACGGAAAGTGCGGTTTGCACAAGACCAAATACCAAATGACTTGGGGATCGCCATAGAAGAAGAAGGCCTCAAGAAAATATACGGCTATAGAACCTTTTTTGTCTCTGATATGAACATTCAAGAATGGTAACCTCAAAAATGTTCTTAATAATCTGAGAACCCAAAAAGGTTACTAACAGAACAATAAAAAGGTGCTATACAGCAGTTAAAGAACTATTTTGGTTCGTTGAAGAACCTTAAGGGTTCCATATAGAGGACAAGTTTTTAGAACCCCTTCGACACTTTTTTCTTAGTGTTATAGGCCTAGGTTTAGAGGAATGCGACATAAATACTGGAGTTTGAGGAGGAGTTATGATAAAATAAAATACGGGAGGCGGAACACAGAGAAGGAAGGGTTCATGAGAAAGAGGGAAAGAGAACGGTTTGAGAATGAAGTTGTGGATGTAAAAGGACATCGCGGATAGAGAGAGAGACGGGCGGCCTCTATAATCATAAATAGTTATATTTTACAATCAATTTGAGTTGGTGTTTGACCAACTTTACTATCATGTACCCAAGGTGTTTTTACCCCCAAAATACACTTGTATTAAACAAATGAGAAAAAGTTTGAGAAAACTTCAGGGGCCTGCTCTCTGGAAAAAAGCAAAGCTAAGAGAATGCCTCCATTTCAATGACCATTGATTACTATATGAAGGAAACAGGAAGATGTTGCTAAGCTGCCCTTTTTCATGGAGCTTGTAAGTGAGCATATAAAAGACCTTTTTTCTTCAAAAGCCCACAAAAGAGGCTACATGAGGCAGCCTTTATATAACAATACCCAAATATCTATTGCTTTATTAGTTGCCTAAGATTTGGCTTTATCACGTCTTCACACCCAAGCAGACTCTGAATATAACACAATTGTCCATGGGTAACCCGCGCTATGATAATGAGACATTAACTAACTAGAGCTAATAAAGTACAATTCTCTTGGCACAGGTCAGTAGACTTCATTCACCATTGTATTGAGCAATACATCCCCTGTATTTTAGTATAATTATGATACCCAGGGACGTGCATGGGCAGAGGTTGTTCACATGGATAATTCAAGGCTAAGAACAGAGCCTTGGTAGATTAGCATGCCTACCATATAGCGATATGGTATGGTTGTATGTAAAAAGTTCGTGTTGTTTTTGGCCAATTCCCTTTAGGGTTCCGGCCCCCAGCAGACAAACAAAATGCAAAAAAAGAGTCTTTCCACCACAAGAACCAGAACGTCACTCACATATATATTGCTAAATAGTATAGCGCACATCCTCGCAACGCGGCATGTGGTTTCTTGGGGTGAAAGGTTTCAAAAATGGGAACTTTTAATTACTATTGAGCTGTATTATAACTACATAAAACGACTTTGGGGAATTTATGAAGTTGGATTTTTGAAACCAGCACAAGGTAAACTTTGAGCATGGCGCTTTATTATGCAAAACGTTTCAAGTTCATCCGTACTCATGAAAACTATAGAGGGCGCCTTCATTCCTTATCCGGCGAGGTCCTTTACGGAAATTGGGGAATATGGCGTGAATGAGAAAGACGAGGAGGAGAGAGAGAGATTAGGAAGACGGTATATGTTGGGAGAGGGGCCTTGGGTGTATTTGAGAGATATCATGTACGAAAAAAGTAGACAAAAAATTAGGCCTAAGCCTTAAATACGGGAAGTTCCGGGATTGCGCTGATCCTGACATAAGGTATAGAAAATATGAATACGGTGTACTGGCAGTTTGAGGGAAAGGAGTCGCCCATGTGAGAAAAATAGAATGCGGAATGCAAAGAACTTGAGTAGGCTAATGAAAACAAGTGTTAGGACATACGGGATGTTGCTGTGATACATGATGATGGGACGATGGGAGTAAGTTTGAGAATTTATTGAGGAAAAGTTAGAATACGGAAAGCTGGGACACGGGGGTATATGAAACTTAGGGGGAGAGAAAAAATAATAATTCCGCCTAATAATAATAACACACAAAACGCCACAAAAATTAGTAGGGCCATACTGGTCTGCAGGAGGATCTATCTTTTATAGATTTTCTACCTACTGCTGAAATCATAGCATTGAAAATTCCTGATAAATTTGCGATATGCATTCTATAGGACTTCACATGTAAACAAATTCCACGCACTATCGTGGAATTGCTAATTCTGACACAATTAACATGTAGGCCTCACAGGTTATGATAGCATAATGTTCAGGAAAAAAACTTAAGTAACATCGAGAAAATTTTCAGGACTTGTAAAAGGATAATAAAATGGTAAAATATCAAAATTAGGCGCTCTAATGAAAATGGAGGGAAAAATGTATGGGTCCTGCATCCTAGAATTTCGGGATCGAGGGTGACTGTGCAAAGTTCACAAAATTACTGACGTAATCACAGTACGTGCGAGTAGGCCTAAATTCGAAACGGCTTCAAGCATTCTTATTTTAACCTCTCTTACCAAGCCTTTTTATGTAACAACACACGGTTTACCAGGGGGGGGGGTGGTTACCTCACCCCCCTCAAATTTTTTATAAAGCACCCCCGATGCTTATGTTTTAATACAGTTGATCGCTATGGTCCCTCCTCTTTCCATTGATACCAATAATACCAACATACCTGTATGGCTTCACAATGACGTCATCAGTCCGCGAGTCGGCAAAATTGGCATTTTCCATAGAAAATAGGTGAAAATCAAAAACTGCTTTAAAAAAAAAAAACTAGGAATATCGGCTTTTCAAGCGGTTGTCAGCTCAAATGATGTGGCAATTTGGCTAGTTTTAAACATAAACAAAGAGGTTTTCAGAAGCCATACTGTGCATAATATTTTTTCAAAAATCCACCATAATATCTTTGGGTGGGCAACCACCCCCCTTACCTTCCCTTTGACGGCATACCCTAACCCCGGTGGAAGGGTGCTAACTCACATTTTTTTCGTCTAAAATTTACCGGAAAGGATGTAGAACGATTACTAGAACGTTTACGATTTTTTAGCGTTTTAATAAGAGCGTGGCACCCGTAGCGAAGTTCGGTAGGGGGTGGTAACCACCCCCCCCCCCCCCCTTGGTAAGACGAGGTTAAATTGATCATTTCTCATCTGATTCCATTGAGCTATAATGGAATGAATGTTTTTCAATTGTTGAAGATTGATTGGAGTTATATTCACCAAAGTAACTTTAAATGGTGCTATAGAAAACCCATTAAGATCTTCTTTTTAAAAATCTTCATAGGGCATTTGCAACTAATTACTTACTTATTCCTTGACAAAATTGGCATCATGGAATCCCCTAATGTTCTTTTTTGTTTCCTGAACCATTATTGATTAAATGAACCTCTAAACTTAAAACTTAGTTACAGTAAGTGAACTGAATGGCATTAGCCACATTCCTAAAACAATTTTTCCATCAATTAAGTGGAGGTCACTGCCCATCGTTTTTAACTTAATCAATAACCACTGGTTTTGTACCTTCCCAATTAAGAACTGCCAATGGTGACCCCCTATTTTTAAGCGGGTGACAAACATGACTTCTCAAACTACAGGCCCTATATCCATTTTTGCCAACTTTGAGTAAACTCTTGAAAAAAAGTTGTTTATGTCCGGTTATTTACTTTATTACCAAAAACACATCCTTACTTCTCACCAATTGGCTTTAGGCCCAAGATATCTACTTTCATGGCTATCAACATCTTGTACTGCACTATATGCAACAAAATTTAGATAACAAGTTACATACAATCGGTATTTTTTCTGATTTAAGCAAGGCCTTTATACCTCAACACACATAAATTCTCTTTCCAAACTTTATGATTATGGTATTATAGGCCCTTGCCAACGACTGGATGAGAAGCTACTTGACCGGCAGATAATCAACGAGTGACTACAACAACACCGTCTCCGACCCTGTCAGCATCCATGCGGGTTCCGCAGGGCCTATACTTTGGTCCCTCTTCTTTATCCTACTTTAACATCAACGATTACCCCTCTGTTCTAAAATTCCCCAGTTATTTTATTTGCAGATTACAGAATATTTTATTTTCCATATCAAGACCCACTTACACTTAGGAATTATTAACACTGAACAACTGAACTTAAACAAATTCTATTGGTTCAAACTAATAAACTGCTCTAAACATAAAAAATAACTAATTTATATATATTTAAAAATAACATAGTAATAAACCTAAAATTGACATTAAAATACAATTGGACGATACTCCAATCCTCCAGGTTGACACAACCAAATTCCTCGGCCTACTAATTGACTCTATATTCATTGGAATTCCCATACCCAGCATGATCTACAATAGTTTCCAAATACATTGGTGTTATTTGTAAGTGCGTCCGTCTTCCCCAGCTCTCCTTAAGACCTTATCAACTCTCTCATTTCTCCCCATCTCTGTCATATGGTGCAATGATTTGGGCTGATCCTAACAACTCCAATCTTGATTCTTCCTTTTCTTCTTTCAAAACGCGCGCATCCGTACTTGTACTAATTCTCTATGGCTTGCACACACTGATCCCCTTTTGCATCTCTCTTTCTACTCTTAAAGTCGCGACAATCTACCAACGGACCTGCCTCTTTTAAATGTACCGTATCACCACCATCTTCTCCCACCGTATGTTCTCTCTGAAGATTTTTTTCAAGACGTTGACACTCCTTCTCACAGCTAATACACCAGACATGCTATGACCCCTTCATTACACCTACCACAACAACACTGTCTTACCAGGAATACCTCTCGCTCACTCTCAAGCCCTAGGCTATGGATGCAACTGCCTCGAACTCCAGAATTTTCCCCCACATCATCCTTTAAAAACAAGTTTAAAAAGTCTCTATTCCACGCTGTTATATGATACTTACTCTCTTCATATCTATTGTTTCTCTTTCCCTTTCCCCCTCTTTCCTCTGTTCTCATCTTAATCATTTTTATTTTTTAAATATACTCTTATCAGGCATATGTTTTGTCCAGTTTGTCCGGTCCTGTATATTTTGTCTCTCTCCCCCCCCCCTTGGTCTTTCGTATTAAGTAATAAAAAAACCTTTCTTGTAAATTTTTCATTTTTTTTACCCTATTTTTTTGTAGAGGGCACTGCGACCTCACTCCTCGCGTTTAGCAGTGTCCTCGTGACCTTCACCATGTATGCATTCCAAAATTACTGCTTTGACAATTGTTTATCTGTATATTTATCACTTAGTCTTCACGTTTGAAATATTTTCATTAAAACCATAGTTCTTAATATTATCATTTTGTATACAACAAATAGTTCATTTTTGTACAATATTATGGTTACTATACTATTAAGATTTATCATCTGTTAATTTTTGTATACATGTTTTGTGAAGTGACAAATCATCTGATTGTCTTGTCTGATTGATTGGACATTCTCACTTTCATTCATGGGAATGCCAGAAAGTGGTCTCCCTTTGGATAATCTTTGTACATTTATCAATAACAAACTGGTGAAATGTTTGATGTTTCTAAATTCGTTTCATGTTTTTATTGGGGATAAAAGCAACTGACATTTGCATTAATTTCTTATTTCTCTGTTAAAATATTACATACATTGTGGTACAACAATTTCATCATGTCCCTCTCATTTCCAAGCTTTTTTTAAACAAAATTGGTTAAAGTGTTAACATTATTTTTGAAGGCTCAAATGGGCTATCCAGAAAAAATGGCCCCCCCCCCCCCATAGAGGGCAAAAAATTTTTTTTCACAAATATCTGTAATTCCCTGGGTATCTTCCATGAATTATCTGGAATTCCAGACGCTAACTTCCGTAAATTACCAGGAATTTTAGACCCTACCTTCCGTAAATTCCAAGAATTTCCTAAACTACCAATGTAAAAAACTGGCATTCCTAGATAATTTATGGTTAGGGGTAATAGAGGGCGTGAAATATTGATGTTTTGCTGGAATTTACCTCTGAAAATCGAAAAACGTTGGAATGTCGTCACCCTCTATCCTAAACCTGGCTTATTCCCACCTCGTATTAGACATTAAATTCTGGAATTGCAGCGTTCAAAGTGACAAAAGTCTGGAATCGGCGCCCTCTATAGGGGGGGGGGCATTTTTTTTTTGGAATAGCCCACTTAATGTCTCCTTTTTTAGTTTTTCCTTTTCTGTGTGCCATGGTTTGAGCATTTTGTTGTTGTTGTTCCTGTTATGTTGTGCGTCTTGTCCTCTTTGTGGGATGTTGTTTTTTGTGATTGTGTGTTGTGGTTGTTGTGTTTCTTCATTCCTTTGCTGTATTTTTATCCATGTAGTCACGTTGTGGGGATCTGGGGTGCATTTTGTATGTTTTTCTCTTTACCACCAACCCAAGTACAGGGAATAAAATAGTCTACTGTGTTCCTGTTGATGTTGTCGTCTTGTCCGTTTTGGTGGGATGTGTTTTTGTGATTGTGTGTGTGGTTGT
The DNA here is from genome assembly GCA_023653785.1 of Ophioderma brevispina. Classification (NCBI taxonomy): domain Eukaryota; kingdom Metazoa; phylum Echinodermata; class Ophiuroidea; order Amphilepidida; family Ophiodermatidae; genus Ophioderma; species Ophioderma brevispina. The sequence continues at coordinate 39,717 of JAMKCH010020770.1, read as the reverse complement.
TTTTCTTCATTCCTTCGCTGTAATTTAATATCTATCCAAGTCACTGTTGTGGGGGTCTGTGGTTGCATTTTTTATGTTTGCTCTTTTACCACCAGACCCCAACTACAGGGAATAAAAATGGCCTACAGAAAGAAAAAAAGGGCAATAAGCGGGACTATGATGCATGGAGCGCTTGTTGACATTATTCAGTGATGACGAGTGTATAATAAAAATGACACACCGCGCAGTACGCATACAAGCTTAACGGCTATCACAGGTGGAGCATGTGAGCAGCATTTTTGGTGAGGCGTCCAGGTTCAAGCATGAACGCCGTGGAGCGTTAGTTGCATAAGGATTAAACTGGCGGTCATGGATACACTGTTTCGTGACGCCATCTACGTTCCTGCTACATCCACACCATCTGTGTCTATTTCATCTTGAGTAGTTTTTTTGTGGCCTTCCTGTTGATAGGTTCAAATATTTAGGATATTGAATCTATACAATTTCCACTTAACACCCTAATTGGGTTGCCAATTTAGTTATTGTGCTCGGTCAATGACCATGCCAAAAAAAGGCCACCATTGTGTTGGACAAATCCTTGTGTCATGGTGCTCCTGTTCACTCTGCATTGCACGCCAAAACTATTGATTATCTTGGCAAAAACACACAGCCCAGCTTTCAGTGAGCCCAAGTTCAAGTGGCAATGGCCAGCAGTGGTCACAAGTTTTGAAGCTAATCCTGTGCTTTAAAAGAAGTGTGTTAGGACATATTTTTTACATAACTTGGTTAGTTCTAGGCATCGTAAGTAAACAACCTCTCTACTACTACCAAATTATGATATCTTTCTCACAAATCATTTGAAGGTTCTTTTTTTAGATAGTCCTAGCGAGTAGGAAAGGAATCAATTACACCAAGAAAATAACCCTAATGGCCGCTAGTTTTCTCAGCACTACTTGGTTACTGTTATTTATTCTCTGCAATTCTGTTTCTTCGATTGTGAAAATAAAATTTTGGCAGGAATTTGGAGAACATTCTTGTAGGGATTCGTGCTACACGATTGACTTAGTAATGTGGTTATACTAGAAATGAGGGTGATTCGTAAAATGGGAAATCAAAAAGATTGATAATGACTCGTTGACATGCCCGAAATTCAGTATGACTCTGTTGTACTATGCAGCGTCTATAGTTTGTTTGCATGATGTCTGAAGTATAAAGTTGAGAGTAGCGACGGTGCGCGTCCAATCAGTGCGGCTTTCAGTTGCAGTGCGCTGTGCTATAGTCGACGTAATATATTGTTTGAAACTAAGTTACGCAGTACCAGTTACCAGCTTGGCGACCTGGACCCGGGCGTAGCGGTGTCTATTTCAATCTTTGGTGTTTCCGCGCTGTACAGCCGTGCGACCTTTACGAACACATGCAGCAAATTGTTCGATCTGTTCAGACAATTATTACTCAGACCTTATAGAATAAATCAAAATTTTTAAAATTAATTTCATAAAATAACAAATTGGTGTTCCCGGGATAGATATACTACCCTGTTATATGACATGTCAAACCCATCTCTCAGATTAGAATAGTGAAGATTTTGAAAGAAAGATTGGAAAATAAAGTTCCCCACCTACATTCAACCTTGCTGCCGTATTAAAACAGGAACGGAAGTGTTGACTACCTCCCCTACCACTGCATTTGGGAGTGCGAGTTGCCAAACGCGTAAAATTTTTCACCTACGGGAATGTAAAATGTGTATCGATGTTGCCATGTGTAACACTAACAAGCCTCTGGGCTCTCCCCAGTGTATAATTAAAAGAGGTTCGCCGGACAATGCCATTTTCGCTGGTAACAACTAACAAAAACGAACTAGTTGTCGGACCATTGAGCAGTTATAAATGTTTCGTCTACTCGCCGTAGTCCAATTCCCACTTGTGCAAACGAATATTACACTTGGCGAGTGTGATGCGGATTACTACTGTGTTAAAAAGTCACACGTTCTTAGCAACTACCCACAAAGCGATCCACATGGCAACGCTATCACGCCATTTTGGAACAGGGAACATATTTTTTTATTATGATCTTTGCAATGCTAAACCTCTCAACAAATTTCTACATGCCTGACGATGTTCATGGAGGTCTAGGATCATTTTATATTCGATGGAGCCTTGGGGAAAAGCAACGACCAGAGTGTAGTTTCGGGTAAGTTGCCATGACGCTGTCATGGCTTGGGCGGTAACTTAATACCCACATATGCTGTAAATTACGCTGGTGCCCTGTGTTCCATTGGGTTCGGGCTTATTGCTCAGTGGTGAGAGCACCATAGCGTCAAGGAAACCAGCGTAGCTGTAAATGCAAATTTGATCAATTGCGCAAGCACGTGGAATACTTGTCCACTGTCATAAATGATTAATCTTGAGATCACTCAAATTATTTTCCGCTGCACATTTTTCGAGGGGGCCGAGGGGAGTGATCAAGATTCTTCTTCTTGCCTTGTCCACCACCGCGCATGTTTATTGTCTCCCAATTGTCCTTCGATGATACATCACCCTTTTATCAGCTACAGCTACATTTTATCTATTTTATCAACACAAAAAATCAAATGACAATAAGGTGGTAACAAGAGGTGGTAGAGATATTGTCAAGGGTTTCCTGCAGCCAACGGCAGCCAAAGCTAGAAGTACAAGGGACTACCACCACAGTGAAAGGGCTGAGTCTAGCCTAGGCAGGTCTGAAAGAGTGTGTTGTAAAGTCGTGATTAGTTTTTCTTTTCGGGATTTTCTCGAAGTTATAGGCCTGGACCTTTTTTTGGCTGGGAGGGAGTCCGGCCCTTTATTAAAATAGTCCATTCTCAGTTTTTGATGGGGAAGAACATACACAGTGTTTTTTAGGCCTCGCTATATTTATTGATTAATTACACACACACACCCACACACAATACCAATATACATACGCACATACCACCACAGGCACGCATACATATAATTACACCGACACCCATGACACCACCATTTTTATCATTATAATATCCATAGGCCTATAAAAACTCATCTGACTGTTTGTTCAACCTGTTTCCCTCAATGAGGCAACTTAAACATTTTCTTGTCGGCTTTATAAATCAGTTGTAGCCGAAATAGCTCCTCGGAAATATCGTGTGAATGATCGCTAATATATAGCCATATTATCAGATGACGTCATATTTTGTTTTTTAATTTATTTGATTTATTTATTTAGTTATTTTTATTTCAATTTCTCTGCCATCACAAAAACAATACAAGACAAAGAGAATAGCGATGGTAACCCAAATAGAATGCTAGTCTTAAGTGGCCCCATAACAATACATGAAAAACATATAAAATAAATGGGACATACTAAAGACAACCTAATTTTTTATATAGTTCATATAGGGATCGTATGTGTGTATAGGTTTTCAATCGACATTGTGATCACATTGTTGCCAAGCACGTGTTCCTGCAGCCAAAACTTCACTTTCCCCCAACCGTGTGCGGCTTGCGTGTCGTCGTGTGAACATCCGTTGCCAGAAATTTCACACGAGGTTAAGCACCCGACGTCCATTTTATTTAAACAACCGTACAGCACATCGACATGGAAAGACAACCAAAAACGTTGTGATGACCAGTGGGCATTGCTTTTAAAGCAGATCATGAACATATTGTCAAGAATTGATCATAGCGTTCCACTTGTTAACAGTAATACGCCATCTTTTTTGTTGAATTTTAGTTAGGGGTTTTTGAAAGGAGAGCGGAAGTAGGCTCTGCCCTTCAGTGTATACTTCCCTGCGTGTGTTTTCTTTTGAAACTTTCTCGCCGCAATGCTTTTTTTGTTATTTTAATTTTTCCAGCTTGGTGAATGCGTGTTTACTAAATGGTAAACATAGTGGAATGCTTGATCGTTCGCGTCGCTTGGGCCAACTGGCACAGTTGACGATGTGTAAAAAGGACACTCGTCTCTTCTGTAAGGGGCTGCTTCCATGGACTGGTCATGTACACACACACACGCGGACTATTTCGGTGATTTTTCTATTTGTTTTGTTAGTCTATTTTTCTCAAGATTTTAAACCTGGTATTTTATAAAAACCAGTTCCACGTCTGGTTTCCTCCTCCGTGATGTAGAATATTTTTAGCTCTTTTCTCGCACAACTTAGAAACCTAAATTTTGGATATGTTTTTAGTGTCAAAATTTAATCTAAATAAAATGGCCGCTGATTGAGTTGTGTGGTGGTAAGTCGTACATCCTTTTATCTTTCGCTTTACTACTCTTTAGGTATTGCGTAGTGTGTTAATTGCATCCTAGGGTTTAGCTGGAGAAGATATTCTCCACTGAATACTGGCGTTCGACTTTGCAAAGTGTGGTAGGGAACTTTATAAGGGACTTGGACACTCTGCATACGGGTGACGAGTGGACGTCTTCGTCCGATTAATGAACTGGAACACACTTTTCCAGTTTAGACAATTCCTTGTTCCCATTTAACAGAAGGACAAAGGGACTAGGAAAAAAATGGGCAGTGGAAATTTAAAACTGGCTTGTCTGTGAGTGAGTTTTTTTGATTGTTTTGCTAATTGTAAATCCCTTGTTAAGTCTTCCAAATTGCACTTATGCACTTCGAGTCCCCGAAGGCGCACTCGCATATAGAGATCTTTTCTGGGGGCCCCACATTGCACCTCAAATTTTTGTTAGTGGATGGTTTTAGGCAGTATGCGCGGTGTCCAAGTCCATTTTTTCCTGAGTAGTGGGTAAATCTGTGGGTTGGGAATACTGTTTCAAGTTCATCTGTTTGATCCGACAAGATTGTAAGGGCTATGGTGACGTCAACATTTCAGGGAAAGCTTGAGGGGATATTTCTGAAAGTCGATCACTTGTGTAGCTTGATCGCATTGGTTATGAATAAGGCCGTTGAACATAATTTGTTCAAATTTAAGGGGTGACGTCAACATTTCAGGGAAAGCTTGAGGGGATATTTCTGAAAGTCGATCACTTGTGTATCTTGATCGAATTGGTGTGAATAAGGGACAGTGAGCATAATTGTTCAGATTTTTAAGGGGGTGGACGTCAACATTTCAGCATAAAAGGAAAAGCTTGAAAGATAATTTGAAACTAGTTATTAAAGTGTATTCGATCATTAGGGTACCTTGATCGAATTGGTGCGAAGAGGGACCGTGAGCACAAGTTCAAATTTAAGGGTTGACGTCAAATTTTAGGTGAAATTGTTTTTTGTGTGATCAGATTCAATGATCAAAATTTATTGATCCAAATTGATTATTCGAAAAGGTTGTGGACACATTGTTCCATATTGAAGATTGGTAAAAAGGAAGTTCCAGGTATTGATCAAAATTTATTGATCAACATCTATTGGTCAATATTGATCCAAATTGATTATTTGAAAAGGGTGTGGACACATTGTTCCATATTGAAAAGTTGTTTAGGAGTATGGGTATTGACCAAGATTTATTGATCCAAATTGATTATTCGAAAAGGGGTTGTGGACACTTGTTCCATATTGAAAAATTGGTAAAGAGGAAGTTCCGGGTATTGATCAAAATTTATTGATCAACATCTATTGGTCAATATTGATCCAAATTGATTGTTTGCAATTGAAAAGGTTGTGGACACATTGTTCCACATTAAAAATTGTTTATTAGGATGTGGACACACGTTGTTCTACATTAGAAGTTGGTTAAAGTAGTTTTGCCATTGATCCCGAATTTTTTATTGATCAAAAATTGATTATTCGAAAAGGTTGTGGACACATTGTTCCATATTGAAAAATTGGTAAAGAGGAAGTTCCGGGTATTGATCAAAATTTATTGATCAACATCTATTGGTCAATATTGATCCAAATTGATTATTCGAAAAGGTTGTGGACACATTGTTCCATATTGAAAAATTGGTAAAGAGGAAGTTCCGGGTATTGATCAAAATTTATTGATCAACATCTATTGGTCATATTGATCCAAATTGATTATTCGAAAAGGGGTTGTGGACACTTGTTCCATATTGAAAAATTGGTAAAGAGGAAGTTCAGGGTATTGATCAAAATTTATTGATCAACATCTATTGGTCAATATTGATCCAAATTGATTATTCGAAAAGGTTGTGGACACATTGTTCCACATTGGGAATTGGTAAAAAGAAGTTCCAGGTATTGATCAAAACTTATTGATCAACATCTATTGGTCACTCAATTGATCCAAATTGATTATTTGAAAAGGTTGTGGACACATTGTTCCATATTGAAAAGTTGGTTTAAGGAGTATTGGTATTGACCAAGATTTATTGATCCAAATGATCATTTGTAAAGGTTGTGGACACATTGTTCCACATTGGGAATTGGTAAAGAGGAAGTTCCGGGTATTGATCAAAATTTATTGATCAACATCTATTGGTCGAAATTGATCCAAATTGATTGTTTGCAATTGAAAAGGTTGTGGACTCATTGTTCCACAGTGAAATTGTTATTAGGGTGTGGACACGTTGTTCCATATTGAAAAATTGGTAAAGAGGAAGTTCCGGGTATTGATCAAAATTTATTGATCAACATCTATTGGTCAATATTGATCCAAATTGATTATTTGAAAAGGTTGTGGACACATTATTCCACATAAGTTGTTAAAGCAGTTTGGCATGGAACAGTTTCGATCAAGATTTATTGATCCAAATTGATTATTCGAAAAGGTTGTGGACACATTGTCCACTTTGAAATATTGGTGAATTTCACTAAGTCTGGGTATTGGTCAATTTTTAATTGGGAAATGAAGAGAAAGAGGTTTTCATGAAATAAGAATCATATTGTATTCATTTCTGCAAGTGAATTAATTGTGTAGGAATTTATTTTTTAATTGGACAAGCATGGATGATTTTGTGATTATATTTTTTGTCTGCACCAAACAAAAAAAATTGATTGTCAAGTGTTATTTATTTTGTCTTTGTTTACAATTGGAGAGTTGAGCACCTGCTCTCTTTTCCGCTGTCGGTCACGCTACCCACGGTCAGGGAATTGCTTTATTTTTCGGCCAAAATTAAACTTTTAGCTTATTTTCCAAAAACCCCTCGGTCCGTGACAATATAATGAAATTATGTTATCCGGCCTCTGGTAGTGGAAGCTCTCCGTTTATCTCTCTCCCCTGCCTTTCATGGTTCCATTCTACGACCTGACGGTATTTCCACACCTTCGAGAAATAAACCTGAGGGCATTCAATGCAAGTCTAGTCATCTTCTTCGACACAGAATTCGCGTCACTTTCAACGCTCCGATTTGAATAGAAACCTTCGATCGACCATATGGCAAGTCTCTCTGTGTAAGAATAATTTTACATTACATAGTAAAGCAGTTTTTTAGATCAATACTAACAACTTTCAATGAAATTTCGCAAAGTTGAAACACTACTTGATTTTCGGAATAGTCTGCCGGCTGTCCCTTTAAACGAATTCTTGTCTCGGCGTGCCAATTTTCCATTTCAAACATCGTGATGGAGGTACGGAGCCACACTCGGGCGATGCATCTGGCCCTTCGCTTTATCTTGTGTCTTTTACATAGACCGCTTGCAGTATCAGGCATGATTGTCATACCGCAGTTAATTCTGGGACAGCCCCGCACCCTTGTGGTCAAATAAATGGCCGACGGCCGCGACAAATTAAGTTGGACTGGGCGACTTTCACTTTTAATTCGTCCAATTTCAATGACCACGTTGATTTCTGCCGACCAACATCCACCTCAAATTAAAGCTAAGAAGATTGTGGTCACGTTAAGCTAGGTTGTGAGTATCACATCATCAGCACATAAATAATATGCTATGGGATCTGACACAAAAACGTGTCGCCCGACCCATTTCACACCTAACACCTAGATAGGTAGGAGCATCTTGCTTCGAACAAGGCGGCCTATAGTAAAAAAAAATGAAATGATAAAATCCAAGTGAACATGATAAAGGACCAACAAAGTCGCCACCAACTGTGAAGAGGCAAGATGAAATCGTGCTCTTAATACGTGCTTGATTGCTACGTCTTTTCAATGCATTATTGCCTTTACGTCGTGCCGATGACCAATGTCCAAAAAATGACGTCAAAGGTTCCCTGTATATGAACGCCCCGCGCGCTGTGCTTATTATTGATAGCTATGTTACCCAATAGTCCTGCTGAGCATACTCCTCCTTATGTACAATTATCAAAATGCCATTAACTTAATCAATGGAGGAGTCAGGCCAAAATAGTGTGTAACTGATAGACAAAATTTTTGTCTCACTTCTCCCAATAATTTTTCACGCTTCATTCGAATAATATTACCTGATTCCACCTTGAAAGTATTCTTAGAGTGTTGTCAATGACAGGATAGTCATAATACTTCAACTTTTGAATGTGAAATTAATGAAATTTCAAGACTTGTAACTTAAGATTCTGACCGTGATTAAGTCCTGATTTTGTATTGCCATGTGCTTAATGAAAGCTTTACTTGTATTTTAATTGGAAAATGGAAGAGAAACGATTGTTGTCAATGAATACGAATCATATTGGTATTCATTTCTGCAAGTTATAATTGTGTGTAGGAATTTATGTATACTTGGAACCGCATGGATTTGATTTTGTGCATTATTTTTCTGCACCAAACAACAAAAATTGATTGTCAATTTTCTTTATTTTGTCTTTGTTTCAATTGGAGAGTTTAGCAACTGCTCTCTTGGCCCGCTGAGTCGGTCCACGCTAAAACCCCGGCCCCAGGGATTGTTTATTTTCGGCCACAAAGTACACTTTTATCTTATTTTTTCCAAAACCCCTGGTCCGTGACAATTAATGTAGGATTATGTTACCTCTACTTGGAATACCATCCGTTTCACATTTTTCTACACTACTCTGACGTATTTCACACATCGAGAACTACTGGGCGTTTCAATGCAAGTCTAGTCATCGTCTTCGACACAGAATTCGCGTCAATTTTCAACGCCTCTCCGCTTTTGAATAGAAAACCTTCGGATCGACCATAATGGCAAGTCTCAATCTTTGTAGAATAATTTTACCATTACCTATTAAAGCAGTTTTTAATGATCATACTAACAACGTTCAATGAAATTTCGCAAAGTTGAACACTATTGAATTTCCGGAATAGCTGCCGGCGTCTTCACGAATTTTCGTCGTCTGCTGCTGCTGCCAATTTTCAACCGTGATGAGGTAATGACGCCACACTCGGCGGATTCATCGCCTTCGCTTTTATCATTTTGTGTCTTTTACATAGACCCGCTTGCATTATAAATGCATGATTTTCCATAGTACGGCAGTTAATTCTGGGGACAGCCCGCCACCCGTGTGGTACAAATAAATGGCCGCGGCCGTCGCAAAATGTAAGTTTTGACTGGGCGACTTTCACTTTTTAATATCGTCATTTTTTCAATGACCAAGTGTTCTGCTACCGAACAATCAACAACACCTCAATTTAAAGCTAAAAGATTGTGGTCCACGTTAAGCTAGGTTGGTGAAGTAATCACACATGATTCACAGCACATAAATAATGCTCTGGGATCCAACACAAAAACGTGTCGCCCGGCCCAATTCACACCTAACGATCTAGATAGGAGAGCATCTGGGCTTCGAACAGGCGGCCTAGAGTAAAAAATGAAATGATCAAATCCAAGTGAAAATGATAAAGGACCAACAAAAGTCTCCCCACTGTGAAACGCAAGATGATCGTTGCTACTTAATACAAGTGCTTGATTTGCTACGGCTTTTCAATGCATTATTGGCCTTAACGTCGTGCCGATGACCAGTACAAAAAACTGGACGTAAGTTCCCTGTACATACGGCTCGCTTGTGCTTATTTATTATGCTCTGTTACCAATAGTCCCTGCTGAGCATGACTCTCCTTATGTACAAATATCATAAAATGCCATTAACTTATACATGGCGGAGTCATTCACAATAGTTGTGTAACTGTTGACAAATTTTTGTCTCAACATTCTCCAATATTTTCACGCTTCATGCGAATAACTATTACCTGATTCCACTGAATTCTTCCTTAAGTGTTTTTGTCGAATGACAGGATAGTCATAATATCTTCAACTTTTTAGGAAGTGAAATTAATGAAATTTCAAGACTGTACTTATAAGATTCTCCGGTGATTAAGTACCTTGAATTTTGTATTGCCAGTGTGCTTAATGAAAGCTTTTAGCTTGTATTTAAAATTGGATCTTACTGGTGCTTAAAGGTAGAAGACGTGTTTAGCGAAAGCCACCGGTGTTATAAATGAAAATTGGAGGTGACATAGTTGCCATGGTCGAAATTGAAGGGCTACCAAAAATGTCATCGCTTTACACATTTTGGTTTGGGACTTCACATATAGGCATACTGTTAAAGAAATTATGTGAAGTTCCACTTATTGGACTATTTACCCAAAATTTAAAAAATATTTAATGTATAAGTGATGATATATAAAAATTCAGAAATCAGAAAAGCCAGTAGTGAAAAAATCTGTTCAATATCACCTTCTTTCTCGAGAATTGGTCCTTCAACCTTGCATTTCCCTGGTTTGTTTCTGGTCATCACTACGATCACTTCGCAACAACGTTCGGTGCCTTGCGCGAACCAAAGTCCAACATAAAGATCACCATTAGTAACCAAGTGGTCGTAACGCATGTGCTTCACATGCGGTCGGCCTTTTGCACCACCACTGACCGGACAACCAATTTTTTTGTTTTTCATGCCCTGCGACACACATGCTAAAACGATTTCAGCTTCGAAGTGACACTTTCTCGGGTGAAAAAAACGCCCCCAACTCGATTAATGTCATGTTTAAAAGAGTCCCCTAATGCCTTACCACCTGTTAGAAGTGATGGTAAAGTGCAACATTTTGATTTTCTTTCTCAGCTTTCAGTTGGGAAAATCACAATTTCCCGACTCCCTTGACCGATGTCGATACTTGAAAAAGTTTGCACCACGAACAAACATTGGAAACGTCCATAGTTGACCTTTTCAACCAAGTTAATAGACATATAAAAACAACCCCATTACAATTAACACCATTTTGTTACGTAGTTGTTTACCCACACCTCTGCGCGCGTCGCAGTACAAAGATGGCATCGTTGACGGCACACTAAAACGGAGGTTTCGGAAAATTACTCTAAAATCAACGTAAATCATCTTAATTCAATAATGACAACGACAGAATTTTAGATTTTCAATATTATCTGGTGATAGTGTGCATCAATTGACCACCGGAAATAAGAAATAAGGTAGAAAAATTCGCAGCTACGTTTGGTGTATTTTGTGCTTCCAGACCATTGAAATGTCATCTTGCAAGTCGGCCAACAAAGCTACTTTATATTCTGGAATCGAATCTGAGATGCGTCCGTCCGCATAGTTCTGCTAAGCATAGCACTCCAACATTATGTCTTTACAATGTTGTCATTAACGTTACGATGTGAAGTTATTCCAAAACAACCTGGAATACCTTTGCCCTGTTATCCTTCAAATCTCTCTAAATGTAACGATATATCCCTCTTTTTACTATCAACATAGTTAAGGTATATTATTATCTAAGGAACATAGATCAACTCGAAATTCTTGAAATTGGTTTTTGATATTTGTTTGTCTGCAGTCTGCAAGTTGGCTCTTTGAATGGCCTCCTTATGCTAGGTAACAGGGAAAGGTAATCCATTGTTTTTGCATACCTTCACATCCGTTAATGACAACAGTTAAAGACATAATGTTGAGTTATGCTTAGCAGAACTAACGCGTCGCCCGCGCCGATCGCAGTAGTATTTGGCCGAGCGTTAGCTCGCCCAAAAGTACAATTGACCTCTGCTGTAATGGCCAATCGTTCAAACGTCTTACGTTACTAGGATTGCCTTGTTGCTAGGTCAATTACAGCTGTCCTACGCAGTCAACCGCACACCGTTTAAAGCGACGTGTCTCAGATTTTTGATTCCAGACATATATGTCGGTTTCAATGTGCTTTGATTAACTTCATACTTCATACTTCATACTACTACTTACGTTGGCGGCAATGAGCACACAAATGCACATTTCAAGAGCAACTATACATGCAGACTTTACACACATTGCCCATTTGATCAATAATCACAGGATTATAATATTACCTAGGCAACTGTGCGGTTAGTACTTACTATCAATGCGAGACGCTCCTGTGTAAGAAACTCAGCATTTTCTCGGCTCCTATCCATGCTATCCGGCTCCTTCGCAGCAGACGGCCATGCATTTTTCCAAATCTCGAGGATGCCGGGCAACGAGCTGTGGACAGGCTGCCGATCCCGGTTGGCAATTTTCTTCAACGTTGGTTCATCCCGCTCTGTTTGGAGCTTACGTGATATATGTATCTCGATAGTAACGAAGGGAGTAGCAACCATTGATCACTAGAACTGTAGCGTGTGTCAGTAAGGTATTCTGCACGTCGCAGTCGTGTCATAACAGGCTATTCCTTACCCTCCCTCTGAATGCTGGAGTGAAAGTTACTAATGTGTTGATAGGAAGTTCATTATATCTGACAGCATCCAATCCTTTTAACTAATCAATTCCAACTTCTTATACTTGTTTGCATTTTGATATCTCTCATCACCGTGCAAAGAAAATGTTAAACTCATCACGTTCAAAGCCTGAACGAATTTTCAAGATAGAAATTCTCCACTATACTCCAATGCAAAGTTTCGGTCCAGATTTGGGGAGTAAGGTGCAATACCTGTAGCAATACCGATGTGCGAGACCGACTGAATTTCCTTCTTTGTTTTCCTTGTTAAACACACAATTCTACAATCGTTAGCCTTACTATTCACAAATGCTACTGAAAGAGTATTACTGCCGCTCGAGAGACATTTAGGAAACTAAAGTATTTTGGCAAAAGGAAATTTTTGAGAGCACTTAGTTTGGTCCATTGTTCCACCGTTCGAAAACCGCTCGATAGGGTACTGTGATCGGCCACAGAACTTCGAGCTGGACAGATTATATGGTGTTCAGTCAGTATCTGTAAACACACTTCTGGCTGCACGCGGCGTAAACCCTGGAAGTGTTGTGAACGAACGCTTGGCATAGGGAAATAATTCAATTCAACAGATATGTGCGTGTGTCATTTGTTTAAGACATTTTGAGGCGACTGTGCTGTTAGCGACCTATTCATGTCGGTCACACGCTTTTAATAAACCACTAAACCACGTGAAAACAAACCAGGAAAAGCTCAGGGAATCCACGTATCGCGGTGAAAACAACCTGCGCAAAATAAAAAGTACAATCACCACTGTTGGTAACCCACTCTTTATCAAGGGTGGGTTTCAAAAAGTCTAAAAAGTGTAAAGGGTGGTTGCTGGATTTTATCTATAAAGGTGGATTTGTTAATACGGTGGGTCCGAAATAAAAGGGGGGTTCTGATAATAAAATGCACATTGACTGTCTGTTTGTGGCAATCAATGTTTGCCATTATGCATCCCAATTTGAAAATAAAAATAAGTGTCCTAACATACAAGTTAGGGTCCCCCTTAATCCAAATACATGCTTTTTTGGGGCAAAGTGATTCTAATGACAAACAAAATTGGAAATTACACTCTGATAGGTTTACCTGACAACATAGTGGGTAAAAGACCACGGTGGTGACAGCGTAGACTTTCCAATGAAGTATAGAAAAGGGTGGGGTAATTACTTTCAATAAGGGTGTTTTCATAAAAGGGTGGGTACAAATAAAAAGGGTTGGGTTCCAAACACCACTGCCAACTATGTCACTGTCACTCGCGAGACACAGACCTACGTTGTCAGTGGAATTCGAATTGGATTGTTTTTATGATATGTTATATGTTAACATATTTTTGCCAAATGCCCCGGATGTCCGCTTCTGGCTAGTAGAGCCTTGTCATGCGGAAAGTGAACCCCGGGGGTGGCACTCAGATATTACGTGTGACCAAATTTTGTAAACAATTTTTTTCTTTGGGAGCAAAATTCCCACCCCCTTTAGAAACAGTTTTAAAAAAAACCCCAATTTCCCCCAAAATTTGATGTTTTGTTCTGTGTCCCGTATCCGACCTGGGCCCATTACGATTTTCTTACCTCCTGCGTTTGAGATGCTGAAATCCAAAAAGTTCATGTTGTAGCGAATATCAGGTTTCATCTTTTTTCGCTACCATTGTACTTCTTCGGTAATTTTTAGTATATTTCAAATTCCAAGAACACTCACCCCAATCTTCCTAAATGACACGAATGAAAGGTGGAACTAATTCAGATAGATTTAGCACGTATCTTGATTCTTTAAGTTATCTAAACATTTTATACTTGCAAATATGGTAGAAATATTTTGATAACATTATTTGATTCTGATACATTTTAAGCAGGGTTGTATGATGGTATCATGGTATAGATTGCGCTTAAGGTTAGTGAAATGACTGTTACTGAAAAACGTTAACACTAAAATAATGAAAATGAAAAGGTTGGCTCATTATGGTTTGCAAATTTACGTGAACACATAACATTGACTTCATTGGCCTAACAACTAACAAGTATTGCCCTGAATTAGAACCTTAAACAATTTATGGGTCTATATAATATTACCACCCTAACAAGTTTTTAATGGAAGGGCAACATAGGCTGGTTGATTTTGACGTTAACAAACAGATGTTGTAAACTCAAAGAAGCGTGGGGTCTTGGGTTTTCCGCCGATGTTTTATCTCCAGTAAGGAGTGCATGATTGCTTTCACATTCAACACATCATCACAGGTATAACCATACACATAAACAAGCTATACAAGCATCGTGAACACCACTGTAACTAAAATCCATGATTAGAATATGTCTTGGTGCAGAATTTTGCCCGCCTAGTTTCATGGCATACCAACTAAATTGGATTTAAATACCATTTTTAGAATGTCTTTGCTAAAATGACTTTTGTGGTCCATCTACTTCATGAACAAATTGCAAGCTATAGCAATGTGTATTCCGTTGCTAGCTGTTGCTCCCGATGCCCGCCCGTACACTGTCAGCCTTTAACTTTACAAACTTCGATGCTGTCAAAGTCAGCTTTTTGTATGCAGCAACGATTCCCAGCGCCAAGTCTCAAATGCAAGTTGTGCCCTCTTATTTTGACGATGCCTGACGACTCCGTTCGTACACTGTCATTACTAGCGACACGGATAAACTGCGGGTGAATTTCAGGTTTCGATACCTCATGCATTGGGTGCTTCACGGACGTAATTGTCACAATCAACACCAACAAAATCTAAAGTTAAGTTCAATGGGAACCAAAACTTGAATCATAAGGTCAACATGGATCCCTCATTTTGTGATGAGGTCAAAGGTCACATACCAAGGTCCAAGGTCATGTGAGGTCAAGTTGTAAGATAGACTGCAATGTAAATTGAACCGCATTTGAAAAGTTGAATGTTCATGGAACCAAACTTGGTATGGAGTTTACATGCAAGGCCCTCATTTGTTTAGACGAGGTCCAAGGGTGGGTAATCGTCTAAAGGTCAAAGGTCATGTTAGGCCTATCATTCACTAACCGCGACGGCAAGATCGGAAGAGCAGCGGGTAGGGAGAGAGTGAAGATATCGGTGGTCACCGAATCATTAAAAAAACCAAAAAAGAAAAATCGTATTCCCCTCAATGAAATTCATAAAATTAAAAAATACCCTTTTTCATGAAAATCTGCGTTTTTGATACCCTAACCGTCGCTTGTGTGACGCGCCCCGACGCTAAGAAGCCCCCCCCCCCCTTTTTCATGTTTTGGGGGTGGGGGGTGTTTTTTTTTGGTAACGCATGTACAATCAGTATACTGAGTGGTCCCCCCGTGGAAGTGACTTAAAAGATTTTAATAATCATGTAGTAGTGTAAATGACGATTTTAACCAGACTACCAGAATTCAGTAGGAGAAATGTTTTAATGGAAAATCACATCAATTTATGGCCCAGCATGTAGTTACTCTAGGAACGAAAAAAATTGCTTTAAAAAAGTTGAAATATGACAGACTACAAAAGAGTATTCTTCTGATAGGCAGCATACACTCAAGAACATGGCCCAGGTTTATCATGGTCATAATACTGGTCAATGTCCGAAATCCAACACAAACAGAGCATCACAAAAAAGTTGACACAGTGCGCTTATGTCCCCTGCGAACGGTTCGGAACGGGACTTGAAATGAGCACTTCCGTTCGTCCCTTCCGTCCGTCCGTTCGTTCCGTCGTAACAAAAATGTAACCCATGTTGTATACGATTTATCTGGAGTTTCCGTAAGGGCGAATGATGTACTTGGTGGAAAGAAGCGGGCTGTGAGTTCCTCGACCTGATTAGTATTGTGGCCGTAAAAATATGCTAATTAAGTATCTAATTTGCATATTTATATAGAATGTTTTCCTGCAAGGCTGTGTACAAGTTTCCTGGAGTTCCGTAAGGCGATAATGATGTAACTTGGGGAAGACCGCGCTTGAAGAATTCTCGACCGATTAGATTTTGGGCGTATTTTTTTTCGGGCAACTTGGAGTATGTCAAATGAGGCTAATTAATATGCAAAACAGCTATTGCTATATTTTTGAAACGGTCCATTCGGATACTCAAAATTCCTGCGCTGCATGAAAGCCTCATCAATGAGGCCCATCTTTTTTGGCAATTTGAAAGTATGTGATATATGCGGCGGATGTATGCAAATGAACTATTATATGTCGTAATGCTTTATCTCTGAACGTACATCCGATAGGCAAATTCCTTCCGCTACAGGAGACACTATGCTATAGGGAGGGGTGAGTGTTGGGGAGATGTGGGGTGTTTCGGGTTTTGGGAGGGGGTTGGGTATTGCCGGGTGTTGGGGAGGGGGTTGGGTATTGCGGGGTGTTGGGGAGGGGGTAAAGGTGAGTTGCTGGGTGCCGGGTAGGGGGTTGGGTATTGGCGGGGTGTTGGGAGGTGGTGTTTGCTGGTGTTGAGAGGGGGGTTGTGTTGGGGGGTGTTGGAGAGGGGGGTGGGAGTGTTTTATGGTGTTGGGGAGGGGTGTAGGTTGTATTGGGTGTTTGGGAGGGTGTGGAGTGTGGTATGGTTGTTGGGAGGGGTGGGAGTGTTTTCATGGTGTTGGGGAGGGGTGGGAGTGTTTGCGGTGTTGGGGCGGGATGAGGATGTTGGCGGGGTGGTTGGGGAGTGGAATGGTGGGTTGGCGGGTGTTTTGGGGGGGGGGTGTGTTACAGGGTATTGGGTTTTGAGGGGTGTTTAAGTAGGGGGTGTGGTGTTGCGGGGGGGGGTGTTGGGGATGGCGGGTGGGAGTTGTGGGGGTGTTGAAGAGGGCGTGGGGTTTTGCGGGGTGTTGGGGAGGGGGTGGGTTTTTGCGCGGGGTGTTGGTGGGGGGGAGGGGGGGGTTGTGGCGGGTGTTGGGGAGGGGTTTAGTGTGAAGTGCATTTATTGCTGTTAGTGATCGCAACATTCGGCGGGGACATTTTTCTCATCGCGTAAATACATTTCGCCTTGTTTTTAGTATAGGGCTGCCGCTGGCCTCCTATCTGCAAAGCACGCAAGCATAGCATTGCAGCGGAAGCTTCTCGATCAAGAACATACTCACGTGCAGTGGGAGTCTTCGTGCTTGGTTTGGTTGCCTCAAGCTATTCCCCCAGGGAAGTTAATTACAGGAGGTACCACAAGGTTACATGTTTATAGAGTTGAGAAAGGAAGCTCTAAGGACTCAGTTTGTGGAGATTGTTCCGTCACGAAATGTGCATTTGAAAAAAAACCAACTTAGGGTCAAAGACAGCAGTCTTGGTTGCTGGAGGTTTAAATTGCTTTTTCCGTGCCTAATTTCTTTCAACAATGTTGGTATTGTCTTTCGCAATATTACAGCTGTTCGTCATGATCTTATATTAGCATTTCAGGCGTCATGTCAGATCAGCAATGGTCTATTGTCGCCCTCTAAACTCTCAACTTAGAAAGATTTCCTGTACATACTGTACCTTACTGATGACAACTGTCTCAATGTTTGTCAGGCTCTTGTACGCCTCCCGCCTTTGATTACGGAGCTCATACTGCTGCTGGAATCACTGAAGCCAACTCCAAAAATTCAACGCTTTCATAACAAAGCAGCCGGCTGATATATTTGGAATACGCTGCTCGATCATATATCAACCTATCTCGCTCCTCTTCACTGCCTGGCTTCCATCAAACGCAATGAGTGAATTTCAAAGTTCTAGTTTTTATATGTCAGTGCATAATAACTATCACCTGCCCTATTTGTCAAAACTCCTCACTATTCCACAACCGGGAAATGTAACAAACGTAATCTTCGTCCTCTAAAGATACCATCAGACTCAATTTCCTAAAACCCAAAGACTGTTGCGATTGAAGTTTTCTCTGTGTATGGTCCATGCCTCTGGAATTCACTTCCCCCCTCTATCAGAGAGGGCCCCATCACTTCAGTTATTTAAAAAGCAAATTAAGACTCCCCTGTTTTGACTCACGGTAATTTTGTTGCTGTGTTTTGTTGTTGGTGTACAGCGCTTGATCTGTGGAAAAGCGCTATAATAAATTCTTATATGTATGTATGTAAGGTATGTATGTATGTAAGACACAGCAACAACTAATCCTATAATCTGTCATCTTGAAACTTCAAGAGGTATATTTAAATTATTTTGTCTCATATTCATTGTTCAGGAGCAAAGAGGCTAACAATAGCCTATACTACCAGACCCATAACCAGCTGGAGAATCTTACAGTTTATATAAAAAACATGGAACTTGGACCACCCATTTGCCAGGAGGATTTGGTATGCTTGTACCTGGGTAAGTGAAAGAGCCCAAAAATACCACCGAACAAACGTGTTATGCTTTTGTTTTCATCGGTCATCAAACTTAAAGCAAACAGCACATTTTTTTTGATAGCAAACCACAATGTTCAAATTTGATATAGTTTCCATTACAAGTTTGGTTCCATATGTCTAGAGGAACCGACACCTGCAAACTAGTAAGCTAAAAATTGGGTATTTATCATAAAATAAATAAGCGATTTGTAATCAGAATTGGGATCCCGATTGTACTTAAAACGGCAGAGCTGGAAATGCGAAGTTACATATCCCGGTCCCTGATGAAATAGTGCCAAACCCTCGAGAAAAATTACCTCTAACTTGAACTTGCCTGAAACAAGACAACTAATTTGATTGGATAACAGTTGACTATCTAAACCAAGCTTTAATATTTACAGCCAATCATAACATGGCGTATAGCATGTGTTTGATATTTCTAGATATTGATTGACAGGCCCATGATCATTGTTTAGGACCGGCTCTCATTCTATCATGATCGTAGGTTATGTATGTGATTGATGCTAACAACAAACAGGTTTTCAAGATATGTTTTGGAAATCCCAGATTTTTGCCAGAAACCATTAAATTAAGCCATATTTTAGAAAACAGCAGTGAGGTCCACTAAAAAGTAAAAATCCAAAAATGCATTTGCCCAGAAATAGAAAATGTAATGCTGCTTGCTTCCTGAACACTGCTTGATTGTAAATTAACCTGCTTTATATATAATTCTTTCTTTTTCCCAATTGACAGCTTCCAATGACACCTCAGGAAGTGTTGGACCAGATGCTGAATATGTTGTTAAAATTGTAAGTTAAATGGTCTCCACATCAAACCCAAAGTATTTATCTAAGGCCATGCTTCATAAGATGGGACCTCAATTGTAACATGCTTTCAAATTTCAAATAAACATGTCTTTGAAATATTAGGCACACATACTATATACTTAGGCCACCTGTTCAGATGATAGAAAATCTTAGCTTTGTTTTGGCCCCGCTTACCATCATTGTTATTCTTATTACTATTATTAGTCTTACGTTAAAGGTTTGTACAGATATATAGAAGGTCTATTTTGATTGGTTACTCAGAGGTAATATCATTGCTATATCATTTATTGAGCCAATCAGAGATATTGTAAGAAAAGTGATAGACCTCAGAGGGTTAATTTAAAAAAGTTCTTCTTTTGCCAGAGTGGATGACATCATGTCACAAAATAGTACCTTGTTGTATTTACAGGAACCACATGAGAATGGACCATTGTTTGTTGAGTTACATTTCTACCAGAGAGCAGCAAAAGCTGACAAAGGTAGGCGAATCATTTTGTGATTTTGGCAAGTATGTGAAGTAAGCACTTTTCCGGTGAAATAATAGAGTGCTCCCATCAATAAAATTGGAATGCTGACAGTAACAGTTCCTTACATAGAGAAAACCTATCATATTTTGAATTTCACTCTAACCCTAACACTCTTTTGGTTTCTAGCCAAGAGGAAGGGAAGGGGTAAAGGGATAGAAGCTGAAGAAGATTGGACATACATGGTGGGATTCGAACCCGGGGCCTCCAGCGAACCATTCCCATGAGCAGGGATGGCAAGCCACGAGGGAGTCGCTGGCCCAGCCAGCAATTTCGTGCCTATGTGAGTGTTGGTTCGATGACGTCATGGCATCTTTGAGTTTTAGTCATGATAGGGTTAAATAAATTCACAAATATGGAAAACTATGTGTGTGCGACCCACGAAAGTTTTGTACTCAATTTTCACCGTGATTACAGTTGATTCCATTGTGTTGTTTTTAATCCAAATGCCCAACATAAGTGCATTAAGAAGTCTGTAAATGCAGTTCATGTTTCTTTTTTTTTTCATTCCAATTTTATTGATAAGGCATATATATTGATCTTGCTACAATTTAGAGCTTGTATTAGAGTCTTTGAGGATGAACAGATTATTTTTTGTTTGAATCTTTTGTCCCATTTTTTAGGTCTCCACTTTGCTTGTAAGTAATGAACTAAATATTTGGGTCGAAAATGTGGTTTATAATACTTAGAAGTTAACTCTTTGTACTAACTAGATAAGGTATTGTTTCTTTTTATTTGGTAATACCAGCATGAAAGTAATAACATTGCAAATAAAATAAAGCAATAGAAAAAGTACACTAACAAATATACAAACCAGAAATATTAAAAAACTGGCACATATAAAAAGTACTTACAAAGCCATACTTGGATGAAAACACACTGACACCAAAGCTGACAAAACCAGGATAGCCCATTAAGCCTGCCAACAAACACTGAAGGAAGCTTATTTCCAATGGGGTCCTAATAAACGAAAGCATTGACCGTGAGTGAAGTGCAGGGAACTAACAAGTAACGATTAAAATGGAAGACAAAGAAAGCCAAGGGAGGGGGCTAAACTGTAAACTCAGCCATTTCTTGGCTCAGAGTATTACAAGCAAGATGTTTTTTCACATTCATTTTAAAGGCATGCTTGGTGGAGATGTCCTTGATGTTTGGTGGCAGTGCATTCCAATCCAGAATGGCATTGTAAAAAATGACGTTGACGTAATACCTTTTACTCTGGGAACAAAAAAGTTAGAATCACTTGATCTGGTTCTGTGAGAATGAATATTTGATGATCTTGTGAAGTTCTGACAAAGGTAAGAAGCACCCTGAGAATGGTAAATGTTGAAGACATGGTTGAGCCGTAACTGTTTAACTCTGTCGGAGATATTGAGGAACTTTAAAAGATTGAGCTCCACCTGACCAATATGATCTCTGGCGGACAAATTCAAAACAAATCGTGCAATCTTGTTTTGGGTGATTTGCAATTTCTTCTTGTATTTCTGACTGATATTGCCAAACCAAGACGTATAGCAATAGTAAATGTGACATTGAAGCAAAGCAATGCTGAGATTTCTGCGTAAAGTATGATTGAGAACTTTAACATGTCTATAAAGAAATTTTAGCCGACCAGAAACCTTTTTGATGACGGAGTTGGCCATAATGTCACCTGACAGAGTGTTGTCAATAGTAACTCCAAGATACTTGATATTATCCTGAGAATTTATCACCTGGTTGTTATAAACAACTGAAAAATCACAAACTTGCTTAACTTTTGCTTTGGTATTGAAAAGGATACATTCTGTAGGCATGCCAAGCGACCAGTGGATACTTTATGCACATACTTTAGTCACACATACACACAAGCAAGTGGCAACTGAACTTTTTTTGCCACTTTCGTATCACTTAGACAAGGAGCAGTCTACTTTGTTCATAATTTGTAAGCAAATGGCAGTCGTGAAGTTTTTGAAACAGCACTTTTTTTAAAAAGCTATTTGATTTTTCAGGTCTTCTAATCAATCTTTCAGCACCATATATAGGCAAGGGGAAGTCTTCAGTTTTAATCAGAACTCTTCAGAGCCATTAGTACTAGGCAAAGGTTCATCCCTATCATAGTTATAGCCGGAGTGGACTGACGTCACATCGCGGTGAAAACAAAGGGAAAGCCCAGGGAATCCCTGATAGCAGTGAAAACAAACTGCACAAATTACGTCTTTAAGTTCACTGCACATTGTATGACACTCTGTGTGCGGTGCGCATTGAATTAAGCGTGTTGTTGCCATGCAGATTTTATTGAACTCCCGGATGTCCGCTCCCGGCTATATGTCCCTGTACTACTACTAACAAGTTCTAATTCACAAGAAGCACTATTCTGCTTAAAAACATGAAGGAATACATTTTTATAATGTCGTCCTTGTTGCAAAAAATGCTGTGAGTCTCAATAACGGCTTTGAACAGAAAGTAACAAGTCTGCTTTGTGATTCACTATCTACCTTAATTTTGTATTTTTAATTACGTTGCAGTGGATGATTGGAAAAAGAAAAACAAACTGTCACACCTTGGTATCCCAAAGTACATTGGTTCTGGTAACCATGCTCATGGTAAGACTCGCGATCGTTTCCTGGTGATGCAGATTCGGGAGGATCTGTGAAGAAGTTCCTCTGGCAACAACGAGAGTTTCAGTTACAACTGCATTCACATTGGGTTTACAGATTGTAAGTAGTTTGATACTGTGGTAACACAAAAAAAGAGGTCCTATATGGGTAAAGCTAATTTCAAAAAGGCCTAATTCCACTTTTGGGGTTAAACTGAGTTATTAGTAAGGAAATATGTCCAAACACACATTCGACCTAATGTCAGGCTTCAAGCAGACGCCATTCCAAAGTTATAGGTTTCGTCATGGCTGGACCTTTCCCGAAACAAAATCACTATTTCGATTTTTGTTTTGCCTAATTTCTTACCGAAAATGACCAAGAACAATCCAATTTTTTTCCATGAAAAAAATTGTTAGTATCATTTCTAGCAAAATTAACCCCCAAAAGGATATTTTGAAAGTGAATATTTAATGTTTTTGAAAAATACTTCAAAGTAGTTCCCGAAATATAACTCAAACATGGCAACCATCTTGAAACAGACAAATAATTTCATAACTTGAAGAGTTTATCAGCATTTTGATGTGGTTTTAGATTTTTATTGTGGGCCGCCAGCACTTAGCAATCCGTGTGGCGATGTTGTATGTAGTGTGGTGTTTGTTTGTGTGAATGTATGTTGTGTTGTGTCACAAATTGTTACGTTTTTTTTAAATTGACCCCTCAATTGAAAAGTTTAACGTCAATTGGACCAAACTTCTGTCCATAGGCGCACAATGGGATACCTCATGTTTGATGAGGTCAAAGTCATATGGAAGGTCAAAGGTCATGTTGAAGGTCAAAAGGTCATGTTCAAAGGTCAAGGTCATGTTCAAGGTCCAAGGTCATGTTGAAAGGTCAAAGGTCATGTTGAAAGGTCAAGGTCATGTTGAAAGGTCAAAGGTCCTGTTGAAAGGGTTCAAGCCATTTTGAAAGGCCAAAGGTCATGTTGAATGGTTCAAAGGTCATGGAGGTCAAGTGAAAATGGGCTAAAAATGTAAAATTGATCTCAATTGAAAACTTGAAAGTTCAAATTGGAACCAAACTTGTTGTCATCGGTGCACCCATGCGATCCCTCATAGGTTTGATGAGATCAAAGGTCACGTGCCAGGTCACAGGTTCCCATGGGCGGCCCACAGCTTATATTCTTTGAATAAAAAACGAGCGCGAAAGCCGAGAACCGCAAAATTCTAGTCTCTACCTGAGATTTTAAGATCGTGGCTCTTTATAGGAAGAATTTTGGTCTGCAATATGTTTTTCCAAAATGGCCTCAATCCACTTCACACAGAAATAAATAAATGCATAGAAAACCCTGTAAAAAACCTAAATGTGGTCTTTGGCTTCCTAAACAGTGGGATCTTTTTGACAAAACAAATTATAGGAATTGATAAAGTGGCAAAAGTGGTTATATTAAAAATAGGTGATTTTCTCAGAATATGAAAAGTGGATTTAGCACCATGGTCAATCAACTCTTCAATTTGTTGGATAAAAAAAGAGTATGTATGAAGTAGCAGTGCAATATCTGAAAGGGCAAACCCTGTAAAACTAATGAATTCAACCTGATTGGTGCATTTCTCTCACTTTTATTCTACTTTGCCGTCAGCTTGTTAGCTATTGAGTTGGAATTAAGTTATAACTAGGCAATTACCTACCTGGGCTTTCACACAATTATAGCCCCCCGAAAATCAAAACTTGTTCTGCTCAGCCCCAGTTCAAACCCACCCACCAAATATGAAGTCTGTAACACCTGTGATCTCTGATAATAAGGGTAGTAGATGGACGACGGACGACGGACGGACATACTTACCATATAAATAGTCGGTCCCTGGGTTTCGGGATTAGATAATTAGATTTAAAAAAACAAACTCATCGGATAGGTAAGCAAAGTCACAAATGGAATTAAGTTATGAGAACATGAGTGACAAAATGAGGATCCCATGGAATCCATGATTGTATACTATGCATTACATGTATCCTATTAGCTTGCACGTATTTTAGCTAGCATATCCTTGGTGACTAATATACTGTTGCGAGTGAGGGGGCTATTGAAAACCAATGGAAATGCGTTGTACATGTTAATCGATTCAATTTTTTTTCAATCAATTTTATCAGGCATAACATATCGTACAGTGACAGAACATGTTATAATACAGTATGTATATAATAAGACGTAAAGTTACAATTGTAAACTGTACTCGATAAACATGGTGTGGATTATGATATGCTAGGACAAGTAATGGACAACACGATATGGCTTAGGCTGGCACTGTTGTAATACATACAAGGTAAAGATACTCAAAATTACAATAATGATTACAAATAAGGATGATATAGAATATTACATAGGTAAATATACAAACAAAGAGAAACAAACAAACGAAAACAAACAATATATCTAAGCTAAACAAACTCTAACGGGAAATAGGATCCGGGAATTTGGACAAGGACAGACTTTCCAACATGTCTTGCTGAGGTGTAGTACTAATGCATACTGAGGAAGAAGCAGCGATCGAAGAGTAGAGGTGAAGAAAAAATAAGGAAAGAGGATAGAACTGAGATGAAGAATAAAGTGAGGAGAGAAATAAGGACTAGGGGAGAAATTTAAAGACATTGAACTAAAAGGCTCATATTTTTTGCCTGTACTCGTTAGGTGGTGCTTTTTAGAGTATCTTCATAGTAATGAAGACAGTCCATGCTGACATCAAGACATACAATCTTATGCTTGGCTGTGGTAGTGCCAAAGCCTCAACAAAAAGGTAATAATTATCATATTTGAAGTGGAATATTTTTACCAATTTTTCAAGTTTTACTACTAAAATGAAGTGTGTGACTTTGCATGTTCAACCCCAGCTTAAAACACACACATTCCCGTTCGGTAACAATATTTCAACATGCAGCAGGCTTTTAAATGTGTGCTTGCCTAGAAGGAAGAACATTAGAACCTGCCAACAAATAAGTTACTATACATTTTTTCTTTTTTGGGGAGAGTAGGGGAGTGTTGTCAAAAGTTATTTTTAAAGACCATACCAAAAAATGGGTTGAAAACCCAAGAAGTTTCTTGAGCTGTGTTCCTTGGACTCCTGTGCTGGAAGCATTAACGAATCTGCCATCTTGCTTTTGTGTGGGGTGGGGGATGGAGGATTTGTGTGTGCGGGGAGAGGACGTGTGTATTGTGAGAGAGTGAGTGGGGTGCATTGGTTATTCTTTAATTTAGCAATGATATTTATTTTTTATACATTTGATTTGTGAAATGCATTGCTAATTCAACCTCGAGTTTTTTATCATCATACCATAAAGGTCTTGTTCCGATTTATGGTATTGTATTTACTGATATGAGAGCCTAGGCACTTGCACATACACCCCATCAATCACCGTGGGAAACAAACTTGCGGTTGATGGGTAGACTCGATAATGCACGTTGCAAGCTCTATTCAATACTGTGCTAATATGGCATGGGCCCGGGGGATGGTTAACCATTAAAACGGGCATATTTTAAATTTATATCTGGAATGAAATGGATTTGAGGGGGGTCTCAAAATTGCAGGACGACAATGAGAAAAAATACGTCCTTATATGATATCAAAATCGATACTACTTCCAGGGTAAATCGGGGGGTCCCCAAGAAATCGGACAACACGACTTTAAAACAGTAGGAAGAATTGAAATGTTAAATGCACATATTTTGTCTGTATTTTCTTGAAGGACCGTTTTGGTGGACTATGGATAGGCCCGCAGGTTCACATCCCGGATGGCAAACACAAAGAACTACAAGGAAGATCCTCGGAAAGCACACGATGGCACACCAGAATTTTCACAGGATTGATGCACACCAAAAGGCCGTCAGAAGTAGCATCAACTACAGAGAAAAATTTAAAAGGTCAATATGAAAAACACAAGCTTGCAGTAGTCTGTCCTTAGTGTTTCACATGGATCTTGCTGAATGTGCATTGTAGACATTCATGTGGGGTGATTGCATTGGAGCATTGTGGCTGGCGTCTAATGTCAAAAACTACTTCAAGGTCTTCTATGGGAACGTACATAATCTACAAAGCTCATGAAATACTCTCTGTTAAGGAGTTATTCATGGTCTCAAAGATACTCCCTAAATGTGTTGTGTTGTAGTCAGGGACAGATTAAGTGTTTTGCCATTTCAAAACATCTAGAAAAAGCATGATGGCATGACTGGTTCATGGGAATTTCTATAGCTGTTCTCTGCTTGACTATTGACAAACATTGCTTCACTTCAAAGCAGCAGGCACAAAAAAATTTTCTTTATTTCTGTTCCCACCCAAGTATAGATGATGTGGCATTGTTATGTTGTGGGCACCCCCCCCGGTTGGTTGTAAGGGAGAAACTGGCAGGCAGAAGCCCTATACTTGGCACAGGAATTTCGTTTTCTTCTGCTTAAAACTTGGTTTCAAATTTAAATAATACCAACATTCATTATAAGATGTTGCTAATGTACCAGTGCATATTGTAACCGATTTAGATGAAGAAAGGTTCTGCAAGTTAATTTATGACCAGATTTTATGTGGTCGTTCATTGACCGACCTGTCTATTTTGCCTGCCAGAACAACCGAGGGCGTCCTGAATGTCAAAATGGGACATCCTAGGTCACATATCTATAGCTGCAGTGAATACAACTCCAAGGCTCCCACCTTCATTTATGTTGTTATTTTTGTATGTGCATGGGTTAATTACATTATTCTCTTTAACCTACTGTGTTCCTGTGCTTTAATTCTGTTTAAAAAGAATAAAGCATGATAAAGAATAGGTGTATCTGGAAAGCATTTGCCATACTTTACAATTTCCAGATGAGGAGAATCCAAATCGCAGGTTGAGGCAGGCAACAGTTCAAATTTGACTCGGGGGGGGGGGGTTTTGTCTTGAAATTGAATGTTGAAGTTGTTAAGATAATATACAAAATTCTTTATGGACATGTATGTTAAATAATGTCTGGTTAAACTTTCTTTGTTGACAGCACCATCCAGGCGAGAAGGGGGCGATATGGAGATACTGGGTTACAACCTAGTAGAGTGGCTACAGGGAGTCTACCTTGGTATGGCAAGGATCAGTGACTGCAATAGGTCATGAAAGAGAAGAGCAGTATGGTCATCTTAAACCTAAGTGACAGGTACTTGATTGTAACAATAGACTGTACTGAATGCACGCAGTGATTTGAAAGTCTTCTAAGAGATTTCAACACTCGGCTATGTGTTCATAGGCTTTGACATATGGTAGGCATATCATGCAAAATTTTTCTCTGCATGAATTTGATGGGTTTTATTTAGATCTATGCAGCAAAAAAATTTTAAAAAAAAAAAAAATTATGAATATCGGATAAAGCGTTCAAGATTACGATTGTTTGCTTATTTTTTATTTTCGGCCTTTTCCTGAATTGTAGTCTATGGTGTTTTACTTATAGATAGTGATTAGTACATGGCACCATTGATGACAACAAGGACAAACAATTAAAATTTCTAGCACATTTAAAATGTGATTTTATTCTAAATTTTTTAAACTCAACAATGCTTTATGCTAAGACTTCATATTTGCAACATAATATGTTTGGGCAATAGTGATTGGATGAAATAAAAAATGTCATGGGGCGGCCCACACATCTTAATATTCCTTTGAAATATAAACTAGCGCAAAAGTCGAGACCGCAAAATTCTAGCCCTCTATACCTGAGTTTAAGCATCGTGGCTTTATAGGAGAATAATTTGGTCTGCAAGTATGTTTTCCAAAGGCCTCAATCCACTTCACCGCAGCAAATAAAAGAATGCATAGAGAAACCCTGTAAAAAAACTAATTTGGTATTTTGGCTTCTACAGTTTTGATCTTTTTTTACAAAACATATAATATTCATATACCTTCCCCCTCCCCCCCCCTCCTCCCCCACTTCCCCACACCTCCCTCCCCTACCCCCTCCCCGCCCCTCCTCCCCCATCCCCCTCCCCTGCCTTGCTAGTGCCCCGTGGTTCTCTTCCCCCTCGGGCTTTTTCTCCGCATTCTCCCCGTGGCTTTCGCCCCTGGTCCCTCCACTCTATCCTTTGTGGCTCCCCCCCGCGTCGTGTCTGCCGTCCGCAGTGCACTATCTGAAAGGGCAAAACCCTGTAAACTAAGTGAATTCACCTGATGTGCATTTCTCATCTTTATTTCATACGTTGCCGTCAGATTTGATTTTAGCTATTGATTGAATAAGTTTAGCCTATGCAATTACCTGGCTTTCACAATTAGTAGCACCCCCGACCCATGCACTTGTTCTGGCTCAGCCCAATTTACACAAAACACCCACCCACAAATAATGAAGGCTGTACAACCTGTGGTCTTTGAGAATCAAGGGTATATAGATGGACGGACGGACAGAACTTGACGGAACTTACCATATAAATAGTCGGTCCCTGGTTCGGGATTAGATAATAGATTTAAAAAACACAAACTCATCGGATAGGTAAGCAAAGTCACCAAAATGACTTATTGATGATACATTAGTGCCAAATGGGAATCCCTGGAATCCATGATTGTATACTAGCATACATTTTTATCCTATTAGCTTGCACTATTTTTTAGCTACTAGATCCTTGGTGCATTATACTTGTTGACAGAGTGAGATGGGCATATGGAAACCAATGGAAATGCTGTCACTTGTTTAATTCAATTCATTTTTTTTCAATTCAATTTTTAATTCAGCATAACATATCGTACGTGACAGAATGTATAATACAGTATGTAATATAATAATACGTAAAGTAACATTATTGTAAACTGTACTAAGATAAACGGTGATGGATATATATGCTAGGACCAGTATAGGGCAACAACCCTATAGGGCTTATTGCTGGCCCTGTAATACATCAAGTTAAATATAACTTTCCAAACCAAAATACAATAATGATACAAAGAAGGATGATATAGAATATTACCATATAGGTAATATACATAACAAATAGAAACAACGAACGAAAACAAACAAATATCTAAGCTAAACAACTCTTAACGGGAATATGGATACGGAATGTGGACAGACAGACTTTCCAACATGTCTGCTTGAGTATGTTAGTACTAATGCATAAAGTGAGGAAGCCGATCGAAGAGGTAGAGGTTAAAGAAAACAAAGATAGGAGGAAATGAGATGAAGAATAAGGTGCTGAGAAATAAGGACTAGGGGGAAGAAATTTTATAACTATTGAACTACAAATGCTCATAATTTTTTTTGCCTGGACTCGTAGGTGGATGCTTTAGAGTATCTCTTCATAGTAATGAATACGTCCATGCTGACATCAAGACATCCATTTCTGCTTTGCTGTGGTAAGTGCCAATCTCACAAAAGCGTAAATAATTTCATATTTAAGTGGAATATTTTTACAATTTTTCAAGTTTTACTTACTAAATATGTGAAGTGTGTTGACTTTTGCATTTCAACCAGCTAACACAACTTCCCTTTCGGTACCAATATTTCAACCGCCGCAGGCTGTTAAATGTTGCTTGCTAGAGGACAGAACATAGAAAACCTCCAAACTATAGTTACTATACCTTTTTCTTTTTGGGGAGTAGGGGAGTGTTGTCAAAATTTAAATTTTTAAGACATACCAAAAAATGGTTAAAACCTCAGAATTCTTGTCCTTGACTTTGTTTCCTTGGACTCCTTTGCCTTGGAACATTTAAAGAATCTGCCATCTTTGGCTTTTGTGTGGGGTGGGGGTCTTTGTGTGTGGGAGAGAAAGTGTTTATTTTTGTGAGAGAAGTCGTTGTGGTGCATTGGTCTTCTTTAATCTAGCAATGATATTTAATTTTTATTCATTGGATTTGTAAATGCATTGCTATTCAACACTCGAGTTTTTTTATCATCAACCACTTAAAGGTGCTTGTTTCGATGTCTGTTGATTGTATTCTCTCCTTGTATGAAAGCCTATAGCCCTTGTCCATACACCCCATCAATTATCGTGGGAAACAAACTTCGGTTGTGGTAAGACTCGATAGTGCATGTTGCAAAGCTCTAGTCAATACTGTGCTAATATTGGTTGTTTACCATTAAACGGCATATTTTTAAATTTCTATCTTGGGAATGAATGGATTTTGAGGCTCAAATTGCAGGACACAATGAGAAAAATACGTCCTTTCATCTGATATCAAAATCGATACGACTTCCGGGTAAATCGGGGGGGTCCCAGACATCGAACACAGCACCTTTAAACAGTAGAAGACTTGAAGTTATAATAATGCACTAGTTTTGTCTGGTATTTTCTATGAAGGGCCTTATTTGGTGGCTATGGATTAGCCCGCAGGTACATGTGCCGATGGCAAACACAAAGAATACAAGGAAGATCCTCCCTCGGAAAGCACACGATGGCACACCCCAGAATTCACAGTATGGATGCACACAAAGTCTCAGTAAGTAGCATCAACTACAGAGAAAATTTAAATGGTTCAATATAAAAAATCTGCAGTAGTTTTCTGCTGTCTTTTAGTGTTTCATCACAGGGACTTGCTGCATGTGAATGTAGACATTCATGTGGCGTTGTTGCATTGTGGATTTGGCTGGCTTCGAATGTCAACTACTTCAAGAGTCATTCTTAGTGCATACATAAATCTACAAACTCATGCAATTACTCTCTTGTTTAAGGAGTTATTCATGTCTCAAAAGGAACCTCACTCCTAAATGTGTTGTTGTGTATTCAGGGAACAGAATTAATTGTTTTTGTCTTTCAACATCTAGCACAATAGCATGATGGCGATGACTGGTTCCTGCATTTCTATAGCTGTATCATGCGTGAATTTGACAATCCATGCTTCACTCAAGCACAGCAGGCACAAACACAGTTCTTTATTTCTGTTCCCAAGTATAGATGATTGGGCTTTTTTGTTATGTTTTGTGGCAACCCCCTGTGTGTAAGAGAGGACTGGCAGGCAAAGCCCCTATACTTTGCACAGGGAATTCGTTTTTTTTCTGCTCTAACTTTGGTTTCAAATTAAATATACCACATTCAATATTACCATGCTTTCTAAGCTACAGTTGCATAATGTAACCGATTTAGATCAGAAAGGTTCTGCAAGTAAATTTATGACCAGATTTTATGTGTCTGTCATTGAACGACTGTAATATTTTGCCCCCGCCAGAAAACAACAGCGTGCGTCCTGATGTCACATATGTGCATCATAGTCCACACTCATCTAGAGCTGCAGTGAATACACTCCAAGGCTTCCCACCCTTCATTTATTTTGTTTATTTTTTGTAATTGTGCATGGGTATCATTACTTATACTCTTTAACCTACTGTGTATCATGTGCTTTATTCGTTTAACATAATAAGCAGCATGATACAGAATAGGTGTTTTCGTTCTGGAACGCATTTGCCCTACTTTACATATTGTCCAGATTGAGAGAATCCAATCTCAGGTGGGCATGCAACATTGTCCAAATTTGACTTGGGGGGGGGGGGGTGTCTTAAATTGAATGTTGAAGGTTTTAGATAATATACAAAATTGCTTTCTGGAACAGTATGTTAAATAATGTCTGTGAAACTTTTCTGTGACAGCACCATCCAGGCGATGCGATATGAGATACTTGGTTACAACCTATTGGAGTGGCTTACATGGAGTCTACCTTGGTTATGGCAAGATCAGTGAACTGCAATTATGTCATAAAGAGAAGATCAGTATGGTCATCTTAAAAACCGAAGTAGGACAGGTCCTTTGGAATGTCAACAAATAGAAGACTGTGCTGTGGAGCACCCCTTGAATTTTGAAAGTCTCTAAGAAGAATTTCAACATCTCCGGCTGTGCGTTTCATTATGCTTTGACTATGGTAGGCATATCAGCCATAATGTTTATCTGCATGAATTGACTGGGTTTTATTTGATCTCTATGCACAAAAAAAAAAAAATTTTAAAAATAAAAAAAAAAATTATAATTCGGAATAAAGCGTTCAAGAGTTTACAGATTTTTGATTATTTTATTTTCGTCCTTTTCCTTAAACTCTTTTTTTTACTATATAATTAGTGATAGTACATGACCATTGATGAACAAAGACAAACATAAAATCTAGCCATTAAAATGTTATTTATCTAAATTTTTTTAACTCAACATGCCTTTATGCTACAGACTTCATATTTTTCAACATAATATGTTTGGGCAATGTGTGACGTGGATGAAATAAATTCAAAGCCCAACATTCATTAAAAAGTTGCCATGGCAACCAAATATACCGAAAAATGGCCAATTAGCCCATTTTTAAGCAATATTTGATGCTTTGTACCCTACTCATCCATACAATGTGCTACAGACTTCTATTTTGAACATAATGGTTTGGGCAATTGTGACTGGATGAAAATACAATTCAAAGTCAAAACATTCATTAAAAAGTTGCCATGGCAACCAAATATACCGAAAAATGGCCAATTTAGCCCATTTTTTATAGCAATATTTGATGCTTTTGTACCCTACATCCATACAAGGTGCTACACAGACTTCATATTTGCAACATAATGTGTTTTGGGGTCAATGTGACTTTGATGACATCAAATTTCAAAGTCAAATCATTCATTAAAAAGGTTGCCATGGCAACCAAATATACCGTAAAATGGCCAATTGGCCCATTTTTAGCAATATTTGATGCTTTGTACCCTACACCCCCATACAATTGTGCGACAGACTTCATATTTGCAACGAATGTGTTTGGGCAATTGTGACTCGGATGAAATAAAATTCAAGTCAAACATTCCATTAAAAAGTTTGCCATGGCAACCAATATCCGAAAATGACCAATTTAGCCCATTTTAGTCAATATTTGGCACTTTGTACACCCAGTCCATACAATGTACTACGGACTTCATATTTTTGCAACATAATAATTTTGGGAAATTGTGACTTGATGAAATAAAATTCAAGAGCCACAATTTGATTAAAAATCATTTTGAAATTATGGCACCAAATATACCAATATTGCATTTTTACCTTTAGTGGTTTGTTATGCATGTTAAAACTTTCTTTAATTAAAAAGGTCAACCGAATAATACAGAATTTCACCCTTTTTTTTAGCAATATTTGACCAAAGGACAAAAGGTCTCGCTAAAGATTTGGCATGAATTTCACTATGAAGATCCCACATGAAGAGAGGAAAGAATCATTGTTTAAGTTTAAAATACTTAAAAGATCACAGTCTGAAGGGCGGAGCATCAAATCCTCTACTTCATCCATGATCCTCAGTTTCTCCATTGATGATCCGCAGTTCTCCCATCTTCTCTGCAAGTTTATTCTGCTTTTTTCATTTCACCTTTCAACCATTTCAACCGGCTTCAATATTATTATCATAACTTATAAAACGATATTTTACCTGAAGTTCAGAGTTGAGCAACAACTTTGTATAGTTGGTTGGATGACCACAATTTACAAAAAGCGCGTATCATCCATATCGTCAGCTGACTCTGAAGCTTGTGTTTTGTGAATTTACCGCTGGACGAGATTTTAAAAATGGGCGTCGTAAACCCGGAAAGTTCAAGTTGCCTACATTCGTCGAGCGCAAATCAATGGCCGGCTCGGGGGATCTCGTTCGAATTTTTCGACTTGCTGTTTGGTATAAATATTGTTGAAGGATAGATTGACTACTATATCAAACGATTTTCAAATGGCCGTCATGCCGCAAAAGTGAAAAAATACGGCAGTTTTTGGGACAACACCCATCTTTCGCCGTGTATTACACATTGATCAGCAATCAATTTGGGAATCGTTGGTACCCTGGTATGACGTTAGTTTTATGAATGGAATACCCAATAAATGGGCATTGTAGTACCTACGTGATCAACCCCGGGAAAGCCCTGTAAACCTGAGCAACAGCCTAAAATAAGCCAAAATCACAGTCAGTGCCCCGGTGAAGTTTCCAATCAGTCCAGTTCCTTCGCGGTGAATGGCAAAATGAGATTTTGTACACTATTACTCTTGCCTTTTTGGACATTTTACTGCTTGTATCGTAAACGAACTTTGCAGTAGTAGTAATAGCCTTGTCTAAACTGGATCTGATACAGATTTTGAAAATGAATTCAACCGTTTTTTTTTTACATACAATTTTTTCAAAAAAGTGTGTGTTTGACTGTGTGCTGTCTTGAGCGGTGTGGTACGTTGCGCTTTGTCGTGATTCAAGGGTGTGGCAGTGTCCGTATTGACATGCCTACATATGGGCTGTTATTTGGCATGAAGGTAGGGGAGACAATCTGACCTTTGTTTTGCAGGGGTTCGGAGTGGACCCAAAAGGTCAACGGTCATCTGAGTGAGAAATACCCTATGACCACCTAATTTGGCCAAAAGGACTGCGACTGAGCACAGAAAATATGAGGTCAAAGGTCCACACAAACAAGGTGGCAGTGCACTAGTTTTGCAGATAAAAATTTATAGTAGATACAATTGTTACTAACGTAGTGGTTACAGGTTGGGGGAAGGACACGTCAGGAAATTTTGAAAATGAAAGGAGAGGGGACATTGATTTGATTGTTCAGGGAAATTTGGAAGTAGGGAAAAGAAGAAAGGATATGTGTGTCTTATGGAGTGTGTGTAGAGAAAATATGGTAAAAAATGAGGCGCAAATATGCTCAATGACAACCCAGAGCAAGACGTTTAGTAGGTGCTGAACCATGTCTGTGAGAAAGACATATGGGTGAATCTGATAGGCCGATCATCTAAAGAGCAGATAAAACCCACAAGGGGGGAGGTAGGGGCAGGATTCATACACTATGGGTCATACGTTGGTCAGGACAAATGCGTAATGTCAGAGAAATTGGGACATTTGGGCCATGCAATCTGTGGCAACCATTATATAAGACATTTCTAGTTAAAACCCAATCTGAAGTTTGCAATAATGATGAAGATCTGAAAAGGGACTTTTAATTGCATAACATGAAATCAAGGTTGCAGAAAAGCTTAACCTAGTTGTGAATGCTTAACGTACCCTAGAATTCTGTCTGACCATTTTGGGAAATACTTGAAGTATTAGCATTGTATGGTCTTGTGCTGAGATCTGGTATAGTGCTCTGCAGACATGCACAGTATAATAAGCCAAGTCACTCTTTGACCTTACTTTGATTACACAAAATAGGTAGGATTATTTGGTAAAAGTAAACCAAATATTAAATCGAACATGGCACAAAATCATGTGCAATTGCGCCAAACTATAAATACAACGTCTCTCACATTGTCTTGCACCTACATTATTCCTTTCAGTTTTCCACTGTTTATGAGGCCCTGACCATTTGGGGATTAGAGGATGTAGAAGGCCATTTTCCTTATATGTCATGGTTTTTTAGGTGGACCCATTTGGTCCACATCTACCAATTTTGCCAAAAAACAACCTCCTATAAAAATAACAAGGCAGCTGAAAAAATGTATTTATCAGGAAGGCTATTATGAAAGTATATTATTTCTGAAAGCTTATAAGGTGGGGCATTCAACTACGCATGATTGGAATGATTATACAGGGTGTCACATAAGTTTACAGGGTTGAAACAACAGGGACAAAGTAGTTTTAACCTCTAATTTTGTTTTTCTTTCTATATTCTTATTACCAGGATATTGAAATAAAAATGGAAGTGTTATTTTTGTTATGAGTGGAAAAGAAAGACCTTTTAAGAAATATTATTATTTAATAAAATTATTAAATATTGGTTTTTCATTTTTAATTTTACAGGGTGTTCAAAAAACTTGTTCTATTTGGTGAGGGTATAAAAAAACAAATTATGTGTCAAATATTTTATTATTTACCTACAATGTTGACTTTACTTTGGGGGGGTATATGTTTTTTTTTTAGGTCAAAGGATACATTTACAGTGTTACGAACAATTTCCACCTTCCGTTTTCATGATGAAAATGCCAGTTTTTTACCAAATTAAAGGTGAGGGACGCTATTGTAATGTCAAAGTACGCCATCCTTGTACATATATTATGTTTCTAGGTACAGGATGAATACCTATTGTTACATTAACACTTTTTGAAAATTTCAAGGCTCAGCTCTTTTTTTTTTTTTATTGGACCGTTGCCCATTATCATCTATTTGGAGTGTAATATATGAAATGTATAGGGAGGATAGTGCATTGACCTATGTTCCAATTTAATAAATTTATGTGAATTATTTAATTCTTTGAATTGCAAATTGGTCTGAACCGTAATAATAAGGATTTTACCATTTTATGCAAAAAATAAAATTTATGTACTCTGCAGTGGTTCCCATTGAAAAGGTAAACACCGCAACCGCATCCACCGCGACCGCATCCACCTCCACCCATGGCTAATTAAGTTTAATGAATTGGGTGTTGCTAATTGGTTGATCTTGTTTTTGGTTGTATTCACCAATAATTGAAGACTAATAAATTATTTAAAAATGAGCCCAAAATCATTAATTCTGTTGGATTTTGCAAAGGTATGACAAGAAAAGGGACCACGGAACCATACAAATATGTGACAAACCACCATTTTTGGGTGCCAACATAAAAAAAAATGCACCATATACTACCTCAACTCATGAACCACCAGAGGGGATGGAATGTCCTTCCCTAGCTGTGCCCTTCAGCGATATTGCGCAATAACAATTTCGAATTCTCGCGGTCGAAGTCCCTATTGGGCGCTACCACACAAAAGTCGACTTTGACAGCCATTATTTCAATAAATGTGTGCCGACTTAAGATATTGACCTTTTTTTCTGAGTCATGTGATAGATTCCAGTTGTCGCAGGCTATTTTTTCCCTTAAGTCGGGTGTTTTATGGGAGGAAAGATAGAAGAAATCCCTTGGTATCAGCAAAGTTCTTACTGAACGCCATATGCAGAGGGCGACAGCTGAGGTTGGCAGCTGTTTGTTTATTGATCGCCAAGAGATCGAAGGATTTTCAGGGGATATTGAATGTCTTTCAGCATTTATAGCATAATCCCGATGAAATTTCTGTGGATTTATGTCTGACAATAGGTTAGTACGGCGTTTTTCTGTCGATTTATATTCATAGTACATCGATATTTTGTGAAGTTGAAACTGAAGAAGAAGTAAACTTGAGTCTGTGGACCTGGCCAATGAGTGGCATTGGTTCGTCAATTTCCAACCTGAGACAATAGCAGTGGAATTCCCAAAAAAACAAAACAAAATTCTGCATTTATGTACTGACTTTTTTACATTGATTTAATCATTTTCATACTTTCCAAATTCTGCAACTCCACATCTGGGTCGGAAATATCGGCTCTCGCGCATACTTGTGGAAATAACTTGACCCCAAAATTCTAAAAATAGCCAGGGCGATAGTTTCCGACCCTGGCTTCCGGTGCAATGCTACGTGGGATCGGTCTCTCACTTCCTCTACATAACCATAGTATGGTGCCTTATCGTAATGTTTTTGTGGGCCGCCAGCTATAGCTGGCACAGGACCACTAGCAATTGTTTTGTGCGTGTGTATGTTGTGTGTGGTGTTTTGTATGGATGTGTGTGTCAAAAATTGCTTTAAGTTTTTTCATAGGGCGGCCCACAGCTTATATTCTTTGAATATAGCGAGCGCGGAAAGCCGAGAAACGCGAATTCTAGTGGATTTGCCGGCTATTTTGCTACATTTTGATTTTTGCTTTTTGGGTAGTATTGACACCTAGGACCTCGAATTTGTTGTTCCCATTTTGCGACACCCTTTTGGCAGCCATCTTGGATTTCAAAATGGCCTCTATTTTCAATATTTCCCCATATCTCCATTTGTGGGTGATCTTAGGAAAGGTTAAAATTGGTTTTTTTGCCTATACCTATGGTTTGTGATAACTAAGTTGCTATAGAACCGTTTTTAAGTTGCAACTATTTCGTTTGGTCGGCCATCTTGAATTCACTATGAATAGTGTTGACGTATAGAGGATGAAAAGTTGGGTTTGTCGGTTCGACGGCAAAGTTAGAATTTTTTAGTTTAGTATATTGCGGTTATATTTTTTGGAGGTGTTTGAGAAAATATTTTGGTGTACGCTGAGAAACCTTATTTGGTGTCATTAAGTTCGTGTTGGCTGTTTTCGACACGAAGACATTGACTGCGACAATGAATACCATGCCCAGCGTGGCTGTTCCTCTAAACGATGTTCCACAACGTTGACCGTTTTTTTAGGCACCTTGGAAACTTTGAAAGAAGTCTGGAATTTATAAGTATCCTTGAAAGTGAAGAGACTTAATATACATGTATTAGTTTTCTAGATATAAATATTCGAGCCTATACATATGATAAACAAAAGAGGGTATTCACTTGCGACAGCAGTAGTGGGCATACTTCGGAATATTTTTAATAAACCCTTACACCGCGATACTATATTCTATTCGAGTTGAGACGACAAACACAATTGCCTTACTTTTGACGGGTTTAGATATTACTTATATCGACGGTGCTCCCACTAATTGATTGACCTAAAATTCGACTTTTACCTTTTAATATCCGGCTTCGTTGAAAAGCAGAAAGGTTGAAATAAGTGGCGGGAAAAGGGGGAATTGTAAGCATATCAAGCGGAAATCTTTGGAACACATCGGCCCCAGAAATTCCATACATTTTGCATAGGAATAACCTAAAAATCCATTCAACACGATTAGGGAAAATTTGTCATTATAATCTTCTATTTTTTGATCGAGGATATCCACTCAAAGTGGCCTGATGAAAACCCATACGAAACTTACTAGACATTTTTTTTAAAAAACACGTAAGACCCAACATTTCTCTGTTACCAGTATGCCATGACCTATCTGATATCCTAATACGTGTGACAACCAAGCGTCAATTGTATTGGCTGTTAAAAGAGAACATATACGATTGTATCCAGCTGGTCTGCATTAAAGAGTATTGTAAGGCATTGCCCTGGGAACCTGGAGTGTGAATGTTAACTGTTTAGTGGACATTTGCCAATTACCTTCACACGGATAAGTCAAAAGACCACTGACCCAAGTCTCATATTGAGTATACATAAGAGTGGGCTCTAATGACCCTGTATGGCCTTTGACACCATTTGTCAATTTTACATAATAATTATAAAACATCTGCCACTAAAATTTGCTAT
>JAMKCH010020769.1:0-39178 GCA_023653785.1 Ophioderma brevispina | reverse complement strand
TATGCAAATAGGTTTATTAAAATAGATGGCAATGAACTCATTTTGATTGTTTTTTAATCAACACCTCCATTTTAAGCAGTTTTTGAGCCTAAAATATTTTTTAAACGAGTCTGATATTGCCGAAACTAGTTATGGCGTAATTTCAATGGCGGGACATTTGGTTTATTCAAATTCCTTGCTTAAGTTTTCACCTTGAATCTTGGCAATACATACATGTTTACATGTTTATAGTTTATATTTGAGAATAGTGTAATACTTTGGAGTAGTGTAAAGTTCATCCATATGATGAATGTTAAGTCAAATTTCAAAATTTTATAAAATGGCGGCC
Source organism: Ophioderma brevispina (assembly GCA_023653785.1). Lineage (NCBI taxonomy): Eukaryota > Metazoa > Echinodermata > Ophiuroidea > Amphilepidida > Ophiodermatidae > Ophioderma > Ophioderma brevispina. Next base: position 38,850 of record JAMKCH010020769.1, on the reverse strand, counting down.
ATTTTGATTTATGGCAAATTTAGGTTTTAATTAAGAATGTATATATTTGACTTCTGGTGGTTGTCCATTTCAAACATCTCATGTAAACATTTTTTTTTTACCAAATTATCCTTCTACAAGACGGTATTGCTGAAACCAGTTATGGAGCAACTTCTTGAATGGCGGCCATTTGTTTAATGCACATTAGCATGCTTAAGCGACTACTTTTGGAAAGTCTATCAATGCAGAAATTATTTAAGTTGAAGTGTCTTAACAAGTTGGTTGTACTCCTCGTTTTGCCACTCTATATGGAACCCCTATGCCAAATATCCCCTCGTGGCCCAATAAAGAACTAATGCTTAACTGAAACTGATGTAAGACATATACTTTATGCTGAACACATGTTCAATATTTCAAACACGTAGCCTCTTTAATTTATAAGGTGCAACGAGAGATTTTTTTAGGCACCCAAATTTGTGTCATAAGAGTAATTTCAGATAAGAATAACACTCAATAGATATCTTAATTGTATTTTTGCTACAGAAATGTCCTTAAAAGAGGGAAAGGTGATTTTGATTTGCTTATATTTCACTATAAATTTGGTATTTGGCTCCTATACGAAATTGAATATTTTCAATTTTTTGTACAAAATTAAAAAAAAATTTCTCAGCTTAAAATCCTTCAGATGGGGATATTTTTGTGGAAAGGTTATATCAGGCAAAATCGGCTTTCGATTTTGTTAAGACACTAGTGATATGTAAATCTCTCGTTGCACCTTAAATGTACCCAAATGCCCCAATTCCATGTAAAAAATCGACAAGGGTCTTGCTTCTTAAATTGCACTAAATATACAAATATTACACTTTGTTGTGCCACATCTTTTATTTGTGATTAATTTTAACTTCCTATATGTTACTGCAGCTTTTTCAGTACATAAAATGCTGCCAATAAGAAAAACAACTTTCCGCCCAAAAAACACCCAAATTAATGTGAGAATTTGCCCAAAACTTGTCCACATCAGATCTTTTTACGTGTTAAAAAGTTTATTACACTATGAGAACCCAATAATTAAAGGTTCATAAAACACTGCAGCAGAACAAAGTGAGGAGGTTAAGCCTTTAAAATATCAGAATCATAAAAAATAATAATATAATCCAAAATCCTCCCAAAAACACCCAGGAACACTTTTTAAAAATGACCAACCCTGATTTTTGAAATTCTCGAAATTTTTGATTAGAAAAACCTTGTGGCAAGATTGTATATGAAATCTTTTTCACAAAAATACATGTACTATTTCCTTTGATAATAAATGAGTACCCATACTTACATTATGTCATAATGACGTAATAATGTCTCTACATGATGGAAATGTTTAAATGTTACAATGTTTCTTCCTATTATCTTATTGCAGTATTTTCATAATTTTTTACCTATGCGTCATGGTGATGTCATCATTGGTTTTTACATATTTTGATACAATGGAAAGAATATACTCTAAGCTATACTGTATTCTAGCCAAAGTTATAGGAAATTGATGCTCAATAAAGAATTAAAGGGGGTGGTACCCCCTTCCCGTGTGTTGTTACAAACAATGCTCAGGTAGACAAGGTTTAAAGTTAAGCCATAATTAATGATGAAATGTCATTGCCATTGGGACGTTTTCCATTAATTTCAGAACAAAATTTTCCTGATCTTTCATTTCCCAGTATGCCCTGAAGAGCTGACGGCCAGTCAGCCTTCCTGCTGAGAGGGTGATTATCGCCTTACTTTAAAAAGCCTTAAATTGGGATCATGTGGATTTAATAACAAAAGGCGGCACCGTGATAGGGTCTTTGAAACAGTGTGTTGTGGGTCCTTCTTCTACCCTAGGGCATTGTATAATTTAGATGGTGTATCTATCCCAGGGCGTACCCAGGCCGGAGGACCTTGGCACCTCTACCGCACCCCGGGGTGCGGTAAACCCACGTGGTACTCGCGTCTGCAACCGCCCCCGCTAGGGTACCCATCAAATTTTTTTTGGATGCAACAAAATTCCACTGCTGTCCCTGAATAACTCTAACTTAGGTGAAGCTATTGAATGAGCAAACTTGCATTTGCCCAAGATCATGTCTGTTGTAGACCCAACAACCTTATTCTTCTGCAAGAAAAGCAGTTTTTTCTCGGACGAATATTCATAAAACATTATTAACAATTGTACCCCTTGTTGTTATTTGAATTAAGGAATAATAGTACATTTTGAAGAGGCCCCACAATTTTTAAATTTGTGTGATTTATGCAGTAGTAACTTCTTCTGTGAACAGTAAGCTCAAAGTGTGCATGAGTCATAAAAAGGGATTTTATATAGCATCCCTTGGCACTAATTCAACGACAGCGCTGGAAACGTGAAATACCTGTCTGCTCATTATAAACTAGCACCATCTCACGAAATGATCCTACCTTGACTTACTTGAACCTACTAAACACTAATAAATGAGCATTGACACGTATACAGTGTGTCTGCAAAAAAAATTGTGCTGTGAGTCTCAGGACTTGCGCACCTCTTTGGAATCACTCCCCCGTTGAATTTTTTTTGCCAGCATGTAAGCATAATCAGTGTATCTTCTTTTCCAGCAAAAATTAGAAACTTCCATCACCAACTTATGCAAATATCGACAGTTATGCAGTCATGCCTTTCACTTCTGCCAAGGGATTTATACAGTTTAAGAATGAAGGGAGAAAACTTGGGCTAGCATTCAGCCAATAGCTCTCTAACCATAAATTGTATACTACATGAACTATAAACCGTGGGTCCTTGCGACCAGATAAAAAATTTGGCATTCCTTTCAGATATATCATGTTTTTTAGGAGTCCAAAAATATCAAAATATCGGATACAAAACATGATAATGATAAATTGGATGATTTATACCCAATTTATGGGTCTCACTATGAGTTTTAAAATATTGGGATCGACTACGCCTCGGCCCAATATTTTTGCAACTCATAGCTCGACCAATTTAATTTGGGCTTATCGATCCAATCTTATATCAAAATTGGAGCATTGTTATAGTTGACCATCGTACAGGCCCTACGCAGAATTTATTTGGGCCGTTGTGAAATATTGAAGGTGGACATTTCGGGTCGGGTTATCTCCGCTTGTGTGTAGATATACGTTACAAAGTACACCTACACCTTCCTTTTGGGCTGTTTGAAAAGTTTCATCACCAGAAGAAAAATTCTGTCAAATTTCAATCTAAGCTAGCTTAAAATTCTAGTAATTTTCAAACGAACCAAGTAAAAATGGTCATTTGAATTTGAGGGTACAGGGTATGACCCGCAAGCCCTACGTACGAGCCTGCCTAGATGACCTTTCATGACCCCTACTTCACTTAAGCCAGAGTGTCCACCCTAGTGAAATAATACTAGTGAGACGCCTCTTCCCCAATTTGTACAGCAAAGTGCATGGGGAAGACAGACATGCGATAATGAGATTTCTTACAACCTGGCTTACACAAAAAAGCATGATGGACATTCTGGAGGGTAGATGAAGTGGTATAGGGTCGTTTAAGTGAAATTGGATCATGAAAGGTCATACGGATCTTAATAAAGAATGCTTCCATTTGTAGAAAAAAGCCATTCGGAGTGTTTGCCTTGTTCATAAGGATCTATGAAATGCATACTTTAATGTGGCTATCCATAGTTAGGGTTTAGAGGACCTATAGGTAAAATTGCTCAGGCCCAAGTTTTCTCCTCTCACTCCTTAAACTGTGTTGTACATCCAATTGGCAGAAGAAGTTGAAATGGCATGATCTTGCTTAACTGCCGATATTGCAAAGATGTTGATGGAAGTTTCTAATTTTTGAGGAAAGAAGCTAACTGACTAAGCGACATGCTGGGCAATACAATTCCAGGTGAGTGATCTCAAAAGAGGGGCCGTAAGTCTGATAATCACGCACAATTTTTTTTGACGACACACTGTATGGCGCTATGTACGATTGTAAAAGGAGCTATGGTCCGCCCGGAGCTATAGTCCGCGCTCCATAGACGATAACCGGAATAAAGGTGATGAAACCAATGTCGCGTGAAGAGTCAAATGAATCGAGTGCCATATTCACCGTTATTGTGGACTATGAGTCCGGAGGACCCTATCTCCTGCCACCACGGGCTATTTAATAGTGAAATGACGTTTTGAGCGGCCGTTGAATTAGTATAGGGATCCGATATTATTCTTACTACATCATTCTTATCGACACTAGAGAAGTTCGTGGTTTCCATTACAGGTATGGCTTAATCGCCAATTGCCAATGCAAGAGTGCCAACAAATCTCATTTTTTTACAAAAAATTGGTGGGCCTCTTCTCCATTATTATTATAATCAGATACCCAGACCTGTTTTGTCTTTTCAGCTGACTAAATTCTCTGGGCTCTGGACGACAACGATATTCCTGAAAAAGGCGCATCATTCTTCTCGAAAGCGTTTTTTTCATATTTAGATGTTACAAAATACATATTAATTAAAAATCGCAATGAGTAAATAAGCCAGACACGCGTGTCAGGAAGATTAAAGGCGAATCATAGATTCGAAATATTCTTGTGTGTGTAGTAATTAAAAATAGTACGTATAACTAAAGTAGTCCCCTAAAAAAATGCTTAATTCCACTAGTTAGAGATGAATCGGATTTTCCGGTTTCATGCAGTATACTTGTATGCCACAGTATTAACAGTGCCAGGATACCTTGTATCAACATAAATTCCGGATCGTGAAATTGTTATAACAAAGTTGTGATTTTCTAATATGAAGGCTTCGATTTGAGCCTAGATATTTCACACAGTGATTAGTATATGTGATTTGTGATCAAGCAAAATGGGTCGGAAGTCGCAAATATTGATTTTGATGTATAGCAAAGAAAGGAGAAAATTGGACAACAAGCCCATTATGGAAAAAACTATACAAAAAACACGATTTGTTTTAAAAATGAGTGCTTCCTTATCGGGAAATCTCTGAGTCAGCCTTTAAAAGACAATTCAATATTTTCCGTCGTTCACATCAGAGAATCAAATCATACTTCTCTATATGGCCGATTAGAACAGCAGACAAGTTCAAAAGTAAGTTTTTTAGTTTTCATTTCTACTCCAGTAAAAATAATTTTTCCCTACATGCATCCAAATTAAAGGGCCGAGCTTTATTATTTCCTACCCATATTTTACCAACTACTTTCTTTTGTACTTGATAGTCCAAAACTCTGATGTCTTCTCGAGATGTGTTCTACAACCATTCAAGTTAAAATTCATGAGAGATAAAAGACGTTCTAGAAGGAAATCTTGTACTAGACTTACTTTAACACCAAGTCATGCTTACGGAACAAAGCACATCTAGCGTTGCAGAGTTCTGGAGACGAGTATGTACAACTGTTAAAATTTTCCGTAAATAAGAAAACAGATTTTCCGTAAATAGTTACGGAAAAAGCATGTTTTAGCAAACAATAAAAATAAAAAACAAAAAACCTAAAAAATAGCTAAAAATGTTAATTTACGGAAATATTTCAAAAATTTCTGGCAGCAATATTTCCGGACTTTTTTTTTTGGTTCCGAATTTTAAATACCGGAAAAATTCTGTTAAAATACATATTTTTTTCCATAATATGAGAGCAACTTTTTTGTAAAATTCTGCAATATTAACGTTAATTACAGAAATTTCTTTCTGTAAATTACCCTAAAAATGACTGGAAATACTGCTGCCAGAGATTTCCTTCCGAAATTTTACGGACTTTTTTTAACAGTGTTAGGTTCTTCCATGACGTGATTACCTCTGCGTAAGCCAGAATTACAACCATAGTCTTTCCCTCTTGGCTAGAAATAATTATTACTTCAAAATTTAGGGAATGTACTTTTGAAATAAAGAAAACTAAGAATTAAAAGTTAGCCTCTTGAAGTTAAAAAAAGATGTTCTGTGACACTTATTCTTTATAGAACCCTAGTTTTTGAAATGAAGTAGTTTAGGAATACAATTCTGAAGCTGCACGTTTAAAAAAATCTGGTTTAGAAAACAATACAATAAAAAACAAACATAAAAAACTGTTAATTTGCGGCGAAATAGTTTCAAAAATTTCCTGGCATCAAAATTTTTCCCGGACTTTTTTTTTTGGTTCCGTAATTTTAAAATAGGAAAAATGTATGTTAAAATACACATTTTGTTCCATAATAGAGACCAAATTTCTGTAAAATTACTGTCAGAGTTCCGTTAATTGACAGAAATTTCTGTAAATTTACCCTAAAATGTCTGGAAATTCTGCTGCCAGAAATTTCCGTAAATTTTTTTAACAGTGTGGATTAGCATAATACACAGATACGGCAGGGGTTGGTCATTATCGGAAGCAAAAACAAGACACGCTACCTTATTTTGTAGACGTTACAACGCTTTAGTCTACCATCACGAGCATCGAGCAAAAACGAATTGGCAGTTCGAGGAGAATGGACCAACACTCTGACAGTATTCCGGCAAGCATTTTATGAGACAAACCTCCGCATAAGTCAGAAGTTACAGGTGTGAAAGAAAATGCTAAATTTACAAATAATGTCACCGACAGGTGTTGTTTATGAACTCAACTCATATGGGCCTCATAACATTCTCTGTGGGAGTGAGTGCTCTTCAGAATTGTCTCTTTGATAGCGGAGACTATAAGTAGATTCAACCCATCGTGTCACCGCAGGCAAGTTTTGGACAGCGTCGATTAGTTGGGAGAGGAGGCAGAATATGTGGCTCGATTCACCTGCTTCCTGAACAACTAAGATAATCTCGCCTTTCATGTATACTGAAGTAGTACACAGATTTTTTGAGCGCTCAAGCCTCAAAAGTCAGCAACATTCAACTCACCTGTTACATGAATACTATTAAAGCAAATACGATTAGTCAGAATATTATGAGAGTTAATGTAGCTAAATGTCCTTACTTTGAAAATGAATGATTTCATTAAGCACATAATTGTTTTTTCTCTGCTAACCTTACTGCATGTATCAATAGATTTCGCGTGGAATTTTAATTTCCATCCAAAGCACATCCCCTCATTCAATGCCAGTACCTTCGGAAAAGTACTAGAGGTGACACGATGGGATGAATCTACTATAGCTCGGAGTCACACAGCCCGCATACATTGACAGCAACCTTTTGTTGCGATTCTGAAAATACAAAGGACTAAACCAGTAATACCAAAACCAGACATTGCTCCATATCAAGTAAGACGTGCACCTTTCACAACTACATCGATGAAGAGCCCTAGTAATCGAGACACTGTGCTTTTACAAAATAACCAATTTACGAAAGGATTTTTTTTTCAAAAAGGGCAAATACAATATATTTGTCCAGGTAGATATTCTATTTCATTACAAATAATGGTGGACTCACACTTCATCGGAAGACGTCGGCCGACCACTGACCTCTACACATGGATAGCGGGCTGCCGCACAGTTGAATGGTCGCCGAGTGAAACAACAGGAAGTTGGTTTTTTGACCTATACAATATGGCGGAAACAATGCATACACCTGCTGGTGCACATATTCCACACAGATGTTCTATTGTTGGACAAGGTGTATGCATTGTTTCCCGCCATATTGTATAGGTCAAAACCCAACTTCCTGATGTTTAAATCGGCGACTCAGACCCACTATCCATGTGTAGAGGTCAGTGCGGCCGACTGTAGCATTTTGAGCACTGTTTCACGCAGCGCGTAATACTATGTGAATGCATATTCCAAACGCTAGTGTTGGCTGAAGTCTGCCTATGAAGTATAAACCCACCAAACTATTAAAAATAGATTACAATCTATATAAACACCAAATATTAACACCTGGAATAATCGAGCAACCAAAAGCATTTACAAACTTGTACTACAGACATCCTAATATTTCTAGCCGCAGTTGGCAGACACCATGCAGAGTAAGGGGTATGATGCGAAGTACACGAGCTTTAATAGGTTGAGGGAAAGTAATGGTGACTTCATTTACCTCATCGGTGTTGGCGTCGAAAACCTGACAATGAAATGAGACAGAGATATAGAGATAACACAAGACATTCTTTAAAAAATGAAACTTTGGTAATGAGTACACTCCAAAAAATGTTGAGTAAAAAAGTCACAGCTCTTAAAGGCTGACTCAGAGATTTTGAAATATGTATTTTTTATGCAGTAATTAAAAATAGTCATCTAGAACTAAAGGTAGTCACCTAAAATGTTTAATTCGAAAGTTAGAGATGAATAGCAGTTTTTGTTTTCATGCAGTAAACATTTATGCACAGTGTAACAGTGCCATAGGATACCGTGTATAACGAAAATTACGGATGCGGAATTTTATAACGAAGTTGTAATTTTCTATATGAAGGACTTCGTTTTTAGCTTAGAGATTTCACACAGTGATTAGTATATGGACAAGTATTATGTATATGCAAAAAAACAACAAAAAAAACACGATTTGTATAAAAAATGAGTGCGCCCTCATCGGGAAATCTCTGAGTCAGCCTTTAATGTTCAGTAAAATCTTAGTCAAAGTTGAGTAAACCTTACACAAACACACACACACAAACACACACACACACTCGCGCGCGCGCGCACACACACACACTCTCGCTCGCGCAGACGCACGCAGCACGTACACATAGACACATGCACACACACACACACATACACACTCCGCTCTCTCTCTTTCGGCCTCTCACAAAACACTCGAAAACACTAGGACGAGGACAAAAAGAAAAACGGTGTCCACGGCATGCCGCATCCTCCGCCCAATTGTTCCTACTACTTGTATTGCAAAAATAATGACATTTTAACAATTTATGGCAGGATTTCGTTCAATCCCGTAACTCGCCAATAAGTCGCCGTTTATAAAACTCTTTGTCCTCGCCAGTTTCTCGTCAATAGACCTCTAAAATCATGGGAAAACTCAACGTGCAAGCGATTTACCTTTGCGTTTCCTGTTCCCGGTTCTTCTACTGGAGTCATTGCTGAGGCGTTATCGTCTGCAAATTCTACTTTAAGACTTATCACCCAATCCTTATTTGCTTCATGGCCACCATCACCCTGCGTGATGATTCCAGTAACAATGGCGAGGTATCCAATATCCACCTGGATCCACGGGTTAGAAATACCATACCCCGGCCACCAGTACCGGTTAGAATTCAATCGTCCCGCGTAACCTTCGGAACCGACTTCACCAATGTGTGATGCCGTAATGGCATCGTTAGGTATAACACCGCTTTCCATTCCCAACGCCATTTTACATGCTGACAGAAATATTAGAACGTGAAATTGATAATTGGTCAAGATTCAACAAATATAGAAGCTTTCACTTCATCTTCAGTCAAAAGATCTTCATTATTGTATTAGGTAATTTACATACAACTTTTAAATCAAGCAACTTTAGGCAATGACAACATATACAGGGTGAGCCCCCAAAAAAACAAAACGACGCCCCCTACATTGTAAAACGTTTTGGGTACAGAATCTTTATTATGCAATGATGTAAAAGCGTTGTTAATAAGCTTAATTTAAAGAAAGAACTATCCAATTCCCTTGTGTACTTAAAAAGTTATTGACTTTTGAACGCAGAGACCATTTTTTACACTCTGCCCAAAGTAGAACTTTCGGCAATCGAGTTGTCTGGAATGGTCAGGAGTTGAATGGCTTTCAAGGCGACCAGACCCTACTCTATTGGACTTTTTCTTCTGGGGAAACATTCAAGCAATGGTTTACGAGACAGGTCCACCAGCAACTATTCAAGGGCTTCAAAATCGAATTGTTGCTGCATTTCCTAGGATTAGACGAATAAGAGTGGTTCAGCGAGCAGTGCTGTCTATGAGAGAATAGAGTGAATAAGCCCAAAACAGTTTGGTTGTTTGTAATTCAAGTAAATTTGGAACAAAACCACTCTGGAATGGTTTTATTCCAATGAATATTTATACGTTACACAACAGAAACGTATGAAAATACACATCAGTGTTGTGTGTTGTGTAAATTTCCCTGAAAACGCTTCAGACTGGTCCATGGACACCTTATACAAGGCGAGTAAAAAGGAGCCCAATAAGGTGCATTCAAGTAGAAGACAGGGCCACTCCGACAACTCGATTGCCAAAAAGTTCTTGCAGACGTTTTCTGACGATGAGGCGGTGCACCTTCTTGGAAACCACACACGCCTGATGACTCCATACCATTACTTTGTAATTCACACTTTCTCATTAACGTCACAATGACACTTTTACACCCCTGCTTAATAAAGATACGGCCCTATAACCTTTTTACAAAATAAGGGGCGTCTATTGGGCTTTCACTTAATAAGCTTTGAAGGGAAAAACAGGCCACGCCAGTTTAAATGGAATGCCCTGTTTTAGTCCTGTTCTATAGAATTTGTTAAGCGGGTAAATAGCAAATATGTAGGTAACATACAAAAATAATAATTGACTTGGTTTAATGAGTAATTTAGCTTAGCGGATGATGTACTGTTTTCACTCAGACCAATTTTAAGAAAAATTACCACGTGTAAATTAATATATTCGACCTAATATAGTCAACCGCGTCACATAGGAGAAATTTGTTTTGTACTACTCAACAAATTCACCAAAATTCAAACCTCAAAGTGGCTAACTTAGTAAAATATTAATTAATTAATTATGACGTATTTGCAAAACCTTATAAATATCCGCAACCAAACTAGATAACATATTTGAATTGCGGTTTGGGAAACATAATCCCAAATACATCTTGCTGTTCATATATTTGCAATATTTGAAAGCATCATAAAACATTTTTTTTCAGAGTCACCCTGCAATACATTATTGCAAATTCGTTCCATATCTTTACCTGTGCATTGTTTCCCGGTACCCTGGTATCCAGTCTTGCAAGCGCACTCAAAAGAACCCACCGTATTGTTGCATGAAGCATTCTCGTCACAGTTATGGGACGTCATCGTGCACTCGTCGACATCTATAATATTAATATTAGTTGAATGATTATTGTTCTTTGCTTCATTTGCCGTTAAAAATGAGAGTATGTCTGGAATTGGCTGTTTTTGAAAGATGTTGCTTGTACCTTCTTGTCTTCCTCCAAAGTGAACATTGTTTAGCCAAATTAGATAAAATGAGCATCTGGTAATGTAATCTTCTTATGGAAATCCGTAGAACAGGGTAATTTACTTAAAGCTACTATCAGCGATTTCTTCAAAATATAAACAAGTCGCGTCCCCTATTTTCATCAAAGTCCATTTTGCACTGTTGTATTGAAAATGGTTTTAGTAAAGACCAGTATGTAAGTGGCTAAGCTTAACGCGCCGTGTATGTCAAGAAATAACGATTTTTATGCGATGTCTACAAATAAAAGTTGCGATCCAACTTTTGTTAGTAAACAAACAGTCGTAAAAAGCATCTTCAAGACCGCTTTAAATTAGGTCCTGTTTTTCACAAAGAACAGTAATATAACGTGTTGGATTTAATCTGTCATCAATCAAAACAGTTGTCTTGCAATGATTTCCCCCTAATAGTTGAATACGGTTTGGACAAAATGACCCCAAATTTGTCTTGCTGCCCATTTCTATTTGCATATAATTTGTTTTAAATCTTAAAACCAGATTTTTTCAGACTCACGCATTATTGCAAATTTGTTTCATATCTTTACCTGTGCATTGTTTCCCGGTACCCTGGTATCCAGTCTTGCAAGCGCACTCAAAAGAACCCACCGTATTGTTGCATGAAGCATTCTCGTCGCAGTCATGGGAAGTCATCGTGCACTCGTCGACATCTATAATATTGACAATATTTTTGGGAATGATGAGTGTTCTTTGCTTCGATTATCCTTACAAAATGAGAATATGTCTGAAATTGGATCTTTTCTATAGATGTTGATTGTCATCTTGTCAGAAGTGCAAGGCTATGCATAGCTCCTTGTTGCCTTCAAAGTAAACATTCTTTTAGCCAAATTAGATAACAAGTACATTCAGAAAAGTGAACTTATGGAAATCCGTGGAAGAGGGTGGGATCAATCAAAATCGTTGTCTTGCAATGATTTCCCCCTAATAGTTGAATGTATGCAATTATTTTGGTCTCATTGGCACTGCGTTTAGGAGTGTCCTCATCTCTATCACCATTATTGTTTATCGTGCATAATTATATTGTATATAACTGTATATTTGGGATGAAATGAATTTGATTGATTGATTGATTGATACCGTCTGGACAAAATAACCCCAATTCCATTTGCATATTTAAAAAAAAATCGTAAAAGGAGGTTATTTTTTCAGACTCATCCTGCAATACATTATTGCAATTCGTTTCATATCTTTACCTGTGCATTGTTTCCCGGTACCCTGGTATCCAGTCTTGCAAGCGCACTCAAAAGAACCCACCGTATTGTTGCATGAAGCATTCTCGTCGCAGTCATGGGACATCATCGTGCACTCGTCGACATCTATAATATAGGTATTTAATATTGATATTTTATTTGTGTTCTTGGCTTCGTTTATCGTTGCAAAATGAGAATATGTCTGAGAACACGACGAGTTTTCGTATAATGAAATATTTCAAAAAGCAAACATGATTGTGCTACCATCCTGGCAAATTATAATGAAACAAAAAGTATTCAACAGCAATAATCAATAGGGTACCATCAATTTGACAAACATTTTGGTTTCCGGCTTCTTTCGCTCCACCGAATCGAAAATATCAATGCCATTATATTTTGACCGGTATATGGTCCGGTAGGAACCATATTCCGGGCTCCATAGACGACAACGGAATACAGCGTGAAACTAATGTTGCGTGAAGAGTCAACTGAATCGATTGCCCTATTGTTCACCATTGTTCCCGGACTGTGAGCCCGGAGGACTATATCTCCTACCACACCGGTATATAATATTATGCCAACATGCTCGCGACATGCCTTCATGTAGTTAGAGCCGGTGTCATAATACAGTGTCCGTGTGACTGAGTGTCCTACCACTCGTCTGTCTATTGTGTTCTCTTTTTTTTTTTTTTTTTTTTTTTCAGTACTGTACCCAAATGGCCTCGTCTACAATGTCACGGTTTATTCCGTACATGTTACGTATGGTAGCTAGGACACTCAGTGTCTTTACACCGGAGGCCCCTGGCCCATGTCCCCCTCTGGACACCTCTAGATATGTTTGAATAAACTATAATCCTGAATACGTAATATTTCAAAATATCTGATTACAAAATCTCATAGATTGAGAATGGACATTTTAATAGCCAAGGCTGTTTAAAGTGCTTGAACGCTGTCAAGTTTAAAGTATTTCTTCATAGTGTTCTCATAGCTCACATGACGAACATTGAAAATTCTTTGGTTGGTATTCTGAAAGGGAATCTAACTTTAATCCCAGGTTTAAACAGGGGTTAGTTCTACATGAGTGGACCTTTTTCTTTCAAAATACTGTGAAAGTTAAATGTAATGGGTGAGAAAATCCTCATGCCGTTCCAGCCCATCCATGAGTAATTTTCTCACCCGTTACACCACATTTTTAGAATATGTTAAAAGGATAAAAGGTCCACTCATGTTGGACTAACCCTGTTTTAAACCCACCTTTGTGTTGGCACATTACCTTGACACTCTTCTCCGTTACCATCGTATCCTGTGTTGCAGGTACATTCAAACGATCCCTCGAAGTTGTTACATGTGGCGTGTGAATCGCATTCATGAAGTACTAATTGACATTCATCAACATCTATTATGAAAGGGATTGCCATTTTAAACTGTTAAAACTGCTAGACGTTTATGTTTATTCAAAAGGGAATTAATTAGAGCTAATATCTAACTGTAAGATTTTGTGCTATTGAAAAGTTCATGAATGACTAAGATATTTTCTACACATATACGAAGATACTCTGTATGATAAGGACAAGTAAAATAATTTCTCGTCCCCGTGCAAAAAAAAACAACAACAACAAAAACATTTAACAAAGACATAATTTCGAATATTTTTTCGCTGTCACTACCTTTTCTAGTCTCGTTTGCAGCTAGTTTGTCTCCTACCTATTTGTGTGAGTTGGTGGGCACATATGAAGTCTTGCCGAAAAGTCACTAGATCTATCGTCTTTGGAACAAAAAAACTGTTGTTCTGGAAAAAGAAGTGCCCGCATCCTCTTTTTTTAAAGTTAGGACGTGAAACTAATAGTTTTTTACTTGGCTAAATACAAATACTCTGGGGTCTGTATTTTGTTGATTAAAGGGATAAGCAGCGATAATGCGAGAGAAGAAAATGTGGAAATTCATTTTTGTAGCTTATAAATCTAACATACAAGGATGTACAATTCCATGTACCTACTTTAATGTGGGCAGAAAACACCATATGGTGAAAAAATGAACTATTTGAGGAAATTTGTAATACCGTCTCCCCGCAAATAGACATAATGTGATTTATTTTAGATGTCCCGCAACCTACTGCACTAGATGTATGTGAAGAGTGTCTACCTTTAGATGGTATTTGAACCAGGAGGGTAACCAGCTCGGTCTTTCCGAGGGTGATCACTATAGTGCAAAACATTTCCCGATCGAAGACAAAAATGTCCCGCTCGTAGGGGAAAGCGGGTGATTAAACATGGATATCCGTGTGCGTGAAAAATAGCTTCGATCATTCAAAGTGTAAAGCTTATGGTGTTAACAATAGAACTATCTCATGTTAATTGCTGCGGTGTTTTTAGTTTTAATAAGGTTCTATTCATGCTTTCGAATAATTCGTATTTGCTAATTACCTATTTTATTTGCTCTAAGTGTATGATGGATAAGAACCTCGCCGGTGTGCATTCGTTAAGATAATTGCACTGGACCGTATGGGTTCCGGCACGCAGTCCTTAAGCCTTGGGCTCTCGGGTTGTTTGCACTGGCAGACGATTACCTTGACTAATGCACTGAGCTCGGTCCTTATGGATATTTCATCATAAATACCCGTGCATTGTCTGCCGGTTGCCTGGTATCCACTATTGCAGAAACATTCGAAAGACCCCAAAGTGTTGTTACACACAGCATTTACATCACAGTCATGTACACCTAATATGCATTCATCGACATCTAACGCATTCATCATGACAAAATGAAAAAAAGAAAAAAAATATAGATGGAAAACATTAACGTAATATTGTTTTAGCATGTTTTATTGCCAATCCTATAAAATATTATTATTGACCGTATACAAAATAAACAGATGATAAACCTTAATATATAGATAACCATAGGTTATGTACAAAGTTACAAAGAGGAACTATTTGGTTGTATACAAATGATAAAGTAATACTTAAGAACTATGGTTAAATAAAATCTTATTTTGCAAAAGTAAGAACAATTTATATAGGTGACAGTATTACAGGAAAAAACAGTACTTTGGGATGCATGGTGAAGGGACGAGAACACTGCTAGTTTGACTAGTTTGCCCCAAAACAGCCACTTTTTGGGCTGACATGGTGACTTTGACGCGCCATAACTCCGCAACGCAAAGGAATCTGATTTTTTTGTTTGGGATTCTTCTATTCCACCCTTCCATCAACTCCTTCTCCAAGTTTAAGCCAAACCTGAGAGGTATGGTTACACACCTTGTTGAAATGGCATGGAATGACCCATAAGTTATGTATTTTTCCTGTGTTGTAGCACATCATTGACCAGAGTTTTGGTAAAAATTTCCAACAGCAATGCGATTTTCAGAGGAGGTCAACTTATGCCTCCCCTTTATGCACCAAAGGGAGTCCAGAAGACCTTATGCACTTATAAAGTGTTAAGCCATTACGTACCACACAAACGTATTCTGTTGAAAAATTCATCCAATATCTCTGGCTTCCAGTTGACTCTTTGGATAAGGAGATCTGCATTATCAATAAAGCAGAAGTCCTCTCCAGTTTCGATCCCACCATTGCAGTTACTGGTACTTCGGATATTAGGTGCAACCACTATCTGGCAGTGACAAAGGTCCTTGCATGGAAGTGACCATCGCATCTCTTTTGTGACAGGATCTGGTCTTTTCGTCAATATGCACACATATGCAACCACAGTAACAAAAGAGAAGGCTGTAAAAGTTATTTCATAAAAAAGACTACATATTAGTTTAATGTTAATTAATAGACAAGCTAATCGAGACCATGTATTTTTCGTCTTTATTTCATTCTATGCTCGCCAGTTTCTCCGAGCTTCTATATAATATTTGTCTAATTACTTTCTCGGGTGTAATCATTTACTTGATCCTCGCGTGCATAGAATTGAGTTTCACTTCGTCATAGATTCTGCTAGAATCATGCATTTAAGGCCCACCCATTTTAAAATATATAAGCTAATCTTTTGTAACTCGATTTCAAATTTACCTCTGTACTAATTTTAGTGAAGCAAGACATTCAAGCGAGTTCAACCCTGTACTCTTCAGTAAATTCATCAATCCAGTGGATAACATTTGAAGCAATGGGAACTCACTTCACCAACATCTAATAAGCCACCACCGGCTTAGACAGACTTCAACTCCCTTCCAGCAGTTCAGCGGAGCGTAAGCTTTATTGTATAAGCTGCATATTATTCTCCAAAATTGATAGATGGTGGTTCACATAAGCTTTACCATTATTCTTGAGATTCACAAGCATGGCTTTGAGAGCCTTGCTTGACTTGGGGAAGTCCCCCTTTCCTATGCCAATTCCTTTGGCTGCTAAAAAGTTACGTTGTATACCGAATCTTATGCTCTGCATACTATTCTTGCTATTCTTGATTTCTTGCACCAGCGTAAAACTGTGAAAGAAAACGATCCAGTCCGACATTGTCGACCTCCGACGGTGAAATCTACGCTAGCTTGTTTGCAGAAATCCTCTAAAGTGGACATTCCATATTATCTGCTTCTTTGTGTTGACACTATCCGCCGAATCGATGAAATAATCAAGCACTTCCTCGTTTACGAGGTGAAATCGTGGCGTGAAATCACCAGCGTCAATATCACTCGATGTGTAAACCCCCATGATTGTTGTTTGATTTGCAGCCCTCACACGGTCAAAGGAAAAACAGTCGCATCCCCCGAGTCAACGTACTGATTACACGTGAACTTCCGACGTTACAAGCGGTAAGCGTAACAAAATAGAGTTTTGCCAATCTCATTTTTAACGTTAACTGTCATAGAAATAATTGCGCTTTAAAACGTAGCCATGTGGAACGAAATTAAAGTGAAATAGAAGCATATTCCCCTCAAAATAGTTCTTCCCTCTCTCAACGATAGGCTTTTGTATATCGTCACTGGGCGGGAAAAACCTCACATGTAACTCCAGAGGTCAAATGCAAAACCACATATGTAAAAAGTAGGCACCAGTGCATAAACCTCATGTGCATTTTGGTAACATCGGGTCTTAGTGTGAATTTCAAGCCAAATATGATCACCCAATTCACCCAGCAGCAACCAGTATAAACTGATTACTGCTTGTGACCTGCTACCAGTATAAAACTGGTCCACTATGTGTATTGTATATCGTCGGGCGTATTACATAGTGACGGATGTTAAACAAAATACGAATTTTTGTTTCTGAGAAAATCGCATTTGAAAAATCGCGAACTCTAGAGGGTCCGTACACATCCCCATATACGATTCAAACAATCAAATCCGATTAAGAAACGAAATAGACTCGAAATTAAGAACTGGAAATTTATTTTAGCTAATATTCATGAATTCTTACTTGATAACATGGATGTAATACATTGG
Organism: Ophioderma brevispina; assembly: GCA_023653785.1. Taxonomy (NCBI): domain Eukaryota; kingdom Metazoa; phylum Echinodermata; class Ophiuroidea; order Amphilepidida; family Ophiodermatidae; genus Ophioderma; species Ophioderma brevispina. The sequence continues at coordinate 21,190 of JAMKCH010020769.1, read as the reverse complement.
AAAAGTTAACCACCACACCTTCCCAAAACCAAAAAATACGCAAATCGGTGATTTGTTCCATGACATAGTGACGGATGTTGAATTTTCCCTAACTAAAACTAAAGCGTATTCGCATCAGTCATTTATGGGAAAACGAAATCGGCGTTTTTCTGAATCGTACCGTCAAACCACATCCGTATCGCGAATCTGCTCAAGGGGTTTATTATACATAATGACGGATGTTATGGATTGCCGCGAATTCAATCAACACCGTTTCTACTATATCGATATTTTATATATTATTACATATTTGCTTGTTCCAGTTAAATTTAAGATGAGAATGTGTCTAACAAACGTATTTAAAAAAGGTCGCAAATCAAGTATACCCTTCTTTGACAGACGGGTCACATCCGTCCTATGTAATACACCGGCGAAGTCTCTGTTATGGCAACATACGCTCAAATTGCAACATTTCTAATAAGAATTATTATTATGAATTGCTTGTAAGATTCGACACTAGGCATGTTTGAAGATTTGGTATTTAGGAGTAACCATTTTCCCTTAATTTCGTAAAATGATAAAAATTAAATTCAACATCCGTCACTATGTAATCAACCCGACGATCTAGTAATAGCTATCTATCACAATATTTTATCGCTTTATAAGCCGTCAAGCTTAATGTAGGATTTAAACAATCGCGCCATCACTCCAACAACCACCCTCCTACTATGTATATGGATAAAAGCATCGATTTTATAATCCGGTATCACACAGTTTCAATCCAACCATGCCTGTTTTCAAATAATGTATTTCGATATTATTTTAGAGTAAAGAGAAATATTTACTAAGTCCAGTACGGAATCAAGCGATAATACGATGTGACATGATAGCTACACTATATATAATACAATAGTGGACCAGTTTAATACTGGTAGCAAGTCACAAACATTAATCAGTTTTACTGGTTTCTGCTGGGTGAATTGGGTGATATGATAGTAAATCATATGGCAAGTTTTTTCTTCAGAATCTGGAGTAAATCGTTCTCTAAACATATTTAGAAAGGGAACCTTTCTGCTGCAGTCTACAGCAAATTCATTTTGGTGTCTCCCAAAAATGTTTACATATGAGGTTTTGTCATGTTCCGTTTTTACTAATGTTGCTCTTTGCTCTTAAAGGTCATATCCACATATGAGGTTTGATCCTCAGGCAACTGGGCTGAGTTAGGATGACACAAAAAATGTATTTCTTTTGATGTTTGGCTGGTTTTGAACCAGTCTTACATTTGTGGTACAATTCAGATCTTTTTTAATAGCGTTTCTTGAGCTTCAGTATTTCTCGATCTTCCCCTCGTCCCAAAACTAATTACAGGTTCCCCGATAGTCTCATTACATTGTTTGACTCCCTTACGATTCCTTCTGAATTGTTATTCCTTACTATTTCCTTTTCATTCCCAGATATTTTTTGATAATTCTGATCTCCTTTCTGGTCTCCTTTCATACTTTTTGTGTCTTGCAATTACTTAGGGAGACAGTTCTCCCTAGACACTTATTCCGCATTCCTAACCGGATCCGGAATCTTGGTTTTCCGAATACGAGTACAATAGCTCTTAACCAATTATAACAAGACGGGGTATATCGATTTTGAATGCAATGGGTTAGAGTGGTACATTTCATTGTACGTTGCTTCTCGATTTGCTGAATTTTGTGTGTGGTTTGTTTTTTACATAATTCTCTAACTTTAAAGAATTTCCTTCCTACTTTTTAATCTAACAACTTTTATTTGGGGAGGGGTCATTATTAATCTTAATTATTGATTATGAATTTATGTTTGTTAGAGTTTTCAATTTCCAAACACTTTTTGGTTTGTTTTTTTTCGTTTTTGGTCTTTTCTTATAGAATTTAAACTTCAATGTATATGCACCTAGAGAAAACCCAACATCATCGTGGTATCGGGGCCTTTTTTTCCTATCGAACTAATTAGGTTTAATGAGGGATAATCCAAAAGGCTAATCTCTTCGGACTTAATTTATAATTCGACTTCGGTAGGGGTACCATTATATTCTCATATCTAAATAAGTTCGATAACACTCGTCTATTTCCGATAGGACATTAAGTTTATGAGGGAGGTTGTTCTTTCATCAGAAGTTGTTCCATACATAAGTGGAATGCGCATCGAAAAAAAATGGGCCTCGCGCGTTTCCTTAAAGTGACAGGAGGAGATTTTTTAGGATACGAATTTCTCTCAAATTGCACAGGATCGATTGTAGACCACTATACCAAGAACGTTCCGAAGGTTTATTGGACAAACAAGTACAAAAGAAAACAGCAAACCTTGTTTTGAACTTGCCTGACTATCGTAATTCTCCCCATAGAACACCGTGCTTTGACTTTCTGTCGTGCACGACAGAAAGTACTAAATCATCATCTTATTACATAAAGACGGCGAATTCGGCTTATTCACTTCAGGTGTGATTTAATACATTGGAAAGCATTCCAAAAAATATGCAAAAAACCCGGGTTCGAAAAAAAATGGGGACGCTCCTTTCTGGAAATCTCCTCATGTCTCTTTAACTAAATTTGAATGTTTTTGAAATTGGGGCTAGATTTCCGAAGATAAAGGGAGCAAAATGCAGCTTTATTCCGTTTATTTGCTATTTTTTATGTTTAAATGCAAAACATTAGACGTTACATATCCACATGACTGTTATCTATATTAATAAAAGAAGGATTTTCAACCTTGTTCCGAAGTGTTCTCGAGTTCTGATTTTTTGTACATTGGTTGGGTATACCATGCCATGGTGCGTTTGGACATTCATTTAATCAAAACTATTCAGTTACTATGGAAATAACAGAAAAAAAGGTGCGGTTGCTAGCTGAAGCGCGTCGCTGATGCATTATGGGTTAAAACACCATTTCGCTGTGGCTGTGCGTAACTATGTAGCAACGCGCCGCCGCAATTTATGCCTTAAGAATACGGAAAGTTGCCAGTGCAATCCTGACACTTTATATAGGTAGAGAATAGGAATACGGACGGTATACTGCAATTTGGGCCTATGAGAAAAAAATATAATACGGTATGCTGGAATACAGGGGTTATTAGAAAAGGGAAAAAGAAAACCTTTGCGAATATGGGTTGCGGGTGCACAATTTACGAGGTAGAAAATACTAACTACGGGAACGACAGGAGCTTGATACATTGTTTTGATTCACACCTCAATTAGGGATCCGCTTTTCGAGAACTTTATACGGAAGTTTGAGGAGATATTATCTCGTCCAAACCTAAGTTACAACATTGCCCGATAGTCTCAACATTGTTTGACTCCCTTACGATTTCCTATCTGATTGTTTATTCCTTACTAAAAAAAAAAATTTCTTTTCAATTCCCAGATGTTTTTGATAATTCTGTCTCCGTTCATACGTTTTTTTTTCTTAATGACTTAGGGAGACAGTTCTCCATAGACAATTATTCCGCATTCCTGACCGAAGTCCCGATTTGTTTAAGTCCGAAGACGCAGTACAGCTCTTTAACTCAATTTAACAAAGACGGGGTTATCGATTTGGAATAGGCACTTGGTTTAGAGGTGGTAAGATTTCCATTGTAACGTTCTTCTCGATTGCTGAATTTTTGTGTGTGTTTGTTTTACATAATTCTCTACTTGAGAATTTCCTACTTTTAATCTAACAACTTTTTTTATTTGGGGAGGGGTGCTTTTAAATCTTATTAGGAAATGGTGGGGGAATTTCTGGTTTGTTTAGAGTTTCAATTTCCAAACACTTTTGGTTTGTTTTTTCGTTTTTTTTTTTTGTTCTTTCTTTATAGAATTTAAACTCATGTATACTTGCACCTATAGAAAAACCCAACATCAACTCTTGGTATCGGGCCTTTGTTCATTTGAATTTTAACTAAGTAGGTTTCAATTAGGGATAAACCAAAAGCTAATCTCTTCTGACTTAAGTTCAATTCGGACTTCTGGTAGGGGTACCAATTATTCATCTATCTAATAAGTCGATTAACACTCTCTATTTGCGATAGGACATTAATTAAGTTTTTGAGGGAGGTGTGGTTCTTTTCTTTTCAAGTTGTTTCCAATACACTAAGTTGACTGCGGCATCAAAAAAAAAATGGGCCTCGCGCGTTTCCTTAAAGTGACAGGAGGAGATTTTTTAGGATACTAAGTTCTCTCAAATTGCACAAGTATCGATTGTAGCCACTATACCAATACGTTCCGAGGTTTATATTGGAACAAACAAGTACAAAGAAACAGCACACCTTTTTTTGAACTTGCCTGACTATCGTAATTCGCCCCAAGAACACCGTGGCTTTGACCTTTCTTCAGTGCACGACAGAAAGTACTAATCATCACTATTACATAAAGACGGCGAATTCGCTGCTTATTCATTCAGGTGTGAGTTAATACATTGGAAAGCATCTCCAAAAATATGCACAAACCTGGGTTTCGAAAAAATTGGGACTCTTCTTTATGGAAACTCTCCTCATGTCTCGTTAACTAATTTGAATGTTTTTTGAAAATTGGGGTCTAGATTTCCGAGATAAAGGGAGGCAAACTGCACTTTAATGATTCGTTTATATTTGCTATTTTTTAATGTTTAAATGCAAAACATTAGACGTTACATAATCCACATGACTGTTATCTACTATTAATAAAAGAATGATTTTCAACCTTGTTCCGAAGTGTTTTCTCGCGTTCTGATTTTTTGTACATTGGTTGGGTCTACCAGCCATGGTGGCTTTTGGACCTTCATTTAATCAAAACTATTCAGTTATATGGAATACAGAAAAAAAGGTGCGGGTTGCTATCTGAAGCGCGTCGCTGATGCATGATGGGGTTAAAACAACCATTTCGCTGTGGCTGTGCGTAACTATGTAGCAACACGCCGCCGCAGACTGTGTACAGTGGCAGCGTAGTCCCAAGCGAAGTTGTTGTCACTGCATGGCGGGATCCGGGACTGTCATATAACAGGATAGTTGGAGAAACAAAAATACTGAAGACTTTAGGATGTACCGCTTTTTTTCAACGCTTCTTGCACGACAGATTCGAGACACGGGTGATGGGGGGGGGGGTGTATTAGTGCCTTAAGAATACAGAAAGTTGCCAGTGCAATCTTGACACTTTGGGATAGGAAAACGGACGGTATACTGCAATTTTGGCCTATGAGAAAAAATATATACGGTATGCTGGAATACAGGTGTTTTAGAAAAGGAAGAAAACCTTTGCGAATATGGGTTGCGGGTGGGCACATTTACGAGTATAAAATACTAACTAGGGAACGACAGGAGCTTTGAACGTTGTTTTTGATTCACCCCTCATTAGGTGATCCTGCTTTCGAGACTTATACGGAATTTTGCGAGAATTATAAGGAAAAAAGGGATTGACGGAGAATCCGGGTTAGCACACGGGCATGGCAAGCCATAACGTATTGCTGCAGATCGCGTTTGGCTTACATTCGTCAACGCGTTCGAGAAAGTAGCGAACTCGTTGCTGCGTCAGCCAATTAGAATGAGGAATTTCTGTGACGTAATTCAAAAATTATACCCACAACGCGTTGCAAAGATCTATCACGCGTTGTGAAACTCACAACGCGTTGCACACCTTCTCACAACGCGTGCGACCTTCACAACTCGTTGCGAAGGTTCACAACTAAGGGTCATAACGTATATGGCAAGCCACAAAGGCCTACGTATTGCTGCAAACGCGTTGCGAGCTTCACAACGCTGTTGCCACCTTCACAACGCGTTGCTAAGGTTAACAAGCATAAGGGTCATAACGTATTGCCGCAACGCGTGTTGTGTGAGAAAGTCACAACGCGTTGCGACATTTTCGACAACGCGTTGCGACATTTCGTCGGCAACGGTTGCGACATTTCAAGCACGGCGCTTGCGGTATCGGCCAAATCAAAATCATGAATTCTGTGACGTATTTCAAAATAAATCTCACAACGCGTTGCGACACTTCACAACGCCTTGCAAACCTTCATAACGCGTTGCAGCAATACTTATGAACCCTTATTCCGTTTCACAACGCGTTTGTGAAGTTTACAACGCCGTTGTGAAGCTCGCAAACACCCCCCCACCGCTTTGTGATGGCTTGCACTCGTTGTGAAGCCTAAGGGTCATCCCGTATTGCCGCAACGCGTATGTGGATCTATTTTTGAAATACGTCAAAAAAATTCTTGAATTGATTGCCCTGGGGACGGTCCGCAAAGCGTTGCCGAAATTTTTGCAACGCGTTGCTACTTAACTCTTCTCACAACGCGTTGCGGCAATACGTTATACCCTTATGGCGTTTACCTTAACAACGCGTTGTGAAGCTTGCAACGCTTTATGAAGCCGCAACGCGTTGTGAAGGTTCGCATGCGTTGCAAAATCTAGCCAACGCGTTGTGTGGCTATGTTTTGAAATAATGTCAACATAAGTTCATGATTTGGATTGGCCGACACAGCACCGCGTTGCTGAAATGTCGCAACGGACGCTTTGCGAATGTCGCACCGCTTGCTACTTTCTCGCACGCGTTGCAGCAATCGCGTTCATGGCCTTTATGGCTTCCATAAACGAATGCCGCAACGCGTGTGAGAACGTAGCACGGCTTTGCGACATTTTGGCAACGCGTTGCGACATGTTTGGTGCAACGGTTGCGGCGTCGCTCAATCAAAAATCATGCATTTCTGTGACGTTTTTCAAAAAATAACCATCACGCGTTCAGGCAATACGTAGACCCTTATGGGCGCTTCACAACGCGTTTGCAGCCTTCACAACGCGTGCGAGCTTCAACCACACGTTGTAAACTTCACAACGCGTGTGAAGGCACTAATGGTCATATACGTAATTGCCGCAACGCGTTGTGAAGTTTTGCAACGCTTTTGTGAGGCTCGCAACGCGTTTGAGATTTATATTTTTGAAATACGTCACCGAAATTCATGATTTTGATTGGCCAACACCGCAACGCGTTTGCCGAAATGTCGCAACGCGTTGCTGAAAATGTCCGCAACGCGTATGAAATGTCGCAATACTTATGACCCGTATGCTTTGCGTACCTTGCCAACGCGTTGTGAAGCTTGCAACGCGTTGTGAAGCTCGCCACGCGATGTGAAGTTTTGCAACGCGTTGCAAAGTACTAGCACGCGTTGTGGTCTTGATTTGAAATACGTCAGAGAAAATTCATGATTTTGGATTGCCGACGTCGCAACGCGTTGCCTAATGTCGCAACGCGTTCTAACTTTCTCGCAACGCGTTGCAGCAAATACTTTATGGCCTTATGGCTGCCATACACGGTAGTACTGTTGGAGAAGAAAAAAAGTTAACGGCAATCGAAGTTATACGGGATGAAATCTTGACGTTTTGTATTATCACAAAATGGAAACGTACATGAGGGGCTACAGGATATGGACGAACACGAACGAGAACTTAAGTTATGAAAAAATTGCAATAGAGATAGATGGCTATGTACTCGATGGGTATTCATAAACTACAGGATGAAGGATATATATACAGGAGTTTTGTGAGTAATGAGGAAGGAATATAATACAGAAATACGGAAAAAATGGCCAAGACCGGATAAAAGAACTTAAGAAAATTGTAGTAAAAAATCTAGGGGGAGAGCAAAAAAAATGGTTAATAACACGCTTTGGGTGTGGTATGACGGAAGCTACGAGTTATATAAACCGGGGGGAGTTTGAGAAGAAAATATTAAAATCTATCTAACGGAAAAATTATACAGGAATGTGAAATATATTTTACTTTTATTATTCAAAGAATCTGTAACTAGGCCTATATGAGTTACAGGATATGATGGGAACTTACAGAACTTTAGCTATTAAAAAGGTTACGAATAGGGCCTACGGGATATGTTGTGACTAGGGGGGGGGGGGGGGGGTCTAGGGCTTAGAACATGCGACCAAGTGCCAAATTTGTCGTTAATCATAGCCTGATATGGTTGCGGCGGTGTAGCCACAGTCTGTCACCTCTTAGTGATCGCTTCCGTGTCAGTGACCGCTCCTTTCGTTAGGGGGAGGAATAAGAAATCACTTTCTCTATTCTATTCTACACACTTCACAACGGGGTTCGTGAAAAAAATAATCATTTTGTCAATGTTCTTTATTACATAGGCCTACCTTCAAGTGTTCCCTGAAGAATTCTAAACATGCATTTGAGTGTCCCTAGTCTAGAGTTAGGTATCCCAGTAAAATTTTTTTTGTTGGCCGCAAAAATATTTAGAACCAAAGGTGGCCGGCACGCAATATATCATATTTTGTTGATTAACTTTTATAGATAACATCCGAAGGTGATTCCTCAGCTGGATCGTCTCTGCATGATGTCCACCAGCAGCCCCTCGCATTACACTACATCCAAGGATTTCAAGAATCTTATAGATATTGGTAGCATGAACTTTTCAAAATGCGGCAACTGTGGGTGGTCACTAAAATTCAAAGGGGAAACGACAGGGATGTGTGTGTTCAGGTGCAATAGTCTCTTGGCCCCTTCATCAACCAAATCCACCGAAGCATTACCATATTTCTCACTTCATCCCGACTTCATCTCTTCAGATAATAACGCTCTTCGTAAACGCCTTCGCCAGTACTATCTGGCTTTTGCCATTACATCATTTGGCGCTAATGAAATGCATCTGCAACGGGTTGAATCCATTCCTTCGATCCACGGTAAACCCAAAAAAAAAAAAAAAAAAAAAATTGAGATTTAGGGTTGCGGGTGTACTGGGCCACCGAGAGAAATTGGGCGGTGCCCGGGGGGAACCTTGAGTTACGGGCCCCTTTTACCAACTTCGTTTTCCCAGAACCCTATCCGAGGGATGAGAGGGGAGGTGGGGTTTGAAGTTAACAGTGACTGCGAAGTTTCCATGCGGAACGCGGGGATGTGGGGGGGCTTCATGTAGGCCTATAATTTTACTGCAAAGGTGTTTTTGATTGAATATTCATTGTAGAGATTGTTTATGGAGACGGCCCCAGGGGGTGGGTGGGTGCGGGAGGGGGTGTTCCCCCTCCCGCGAATCGGCCCGGGTGGCAGGACGAAGCGCGGAACCCTTGGAATGTTCACTTCCCAAACCATTTTCTCTCATTTATATTTGTAGAAATTGAAATGTAAGTATCCACTTCATAATTCATGACGCAACGTTTTATAAAACAAAATCTTAATTGTGTTTGTGTAATTCTCAAACCAAGAGAGGCCCAGCTAAATTATTAACCGCGCATATCGCGTAAAATTGAAATTTGCGTAGGTTCACTGAGTACTTTCCCTCAACGTAAGTAGGTTTCAGTGCCGCCAGGAGGGGGAAAGGGCCCGCTTTATCTGCCAATGGTGCGCTTCTGTCTCTCCTTCGCTTTCTCCCTCTCCGCCCCCCCCCTCTCTCTCTGCCCTCTCTCTCACTCACCACTCACTACTCACTCACTCACTCACTCACTCACTCACTCCACTCACTGCACTCACTTTACTCCTCACTGCACTCACTCCTCACGTCACGCCTCACGCGTGCCCGGGTCAATTCCCCACTTCTGGTGTGAAAATTTACTGGCATCTGCATTGTAATGCGAAATAATACGGGACAGACGGGAGGGACCTTGATCCTTCAGTGATTGTCTTCGTTTCATTGATTGTTCCCATTTCAGTGAATCGCTCCCTCCGTTCACTCACTGCGGAGCGCGGGCCTCCCGCAGTTATCAATAAATACAGTACATGATTGATGGATACTTGAACCTTTCTTTTTAAATTGTTCAAGTATCCACTGTCAAATACTTACTTTGGTTATCCGTTTTGAACAACTCTACTAACGCGTCCATCTGTAAGATAGAATCAAAATTATAATTTCACAATAATTTTTTGCTAAAAAACGTTTTCTTCAATGTGAACATAAAAACTTACAGCTAGAATATACACTTTAAAGAGTCGTCATTGTGTTTGTTTTAAACACCATCTGTGATGAAAATACCAGGATCATTTGACGGACGGTGTCATCTTTTGAATGGATAATGTTGTTTCATGCAGGCGGTGAATTATTATTCCCATAACGCTGACATCTGGTACAAACGGTCTTTAATGGAACGCAAATTGTAATGATAATGATTGTAGAAGTACCGCTTAGTTTCAATTACTTTATCAGAAAATTACTAAAAGCCATTTAAAAGCTGATATCCAATATATTTTTAAGTGAATGCAAGGCAAACAATTGTTATATTGACTGCCGTGTGCAATGTCCGTGTGCACGTCAAATATTTTTCCCTCGTCATGGCACGGTATAATGACCTTTTTTTTTTCGATTTCTTCTCACTGATCGCAACTGATGCGATATGACACTAGACTTATCCAGTTTTGTGATAAGGGGGATTGGGCTTATCATAATTATTTTCTAACATTTACTGATTGTTTCCATATAGGTAAAACCATTAAATACAGCATGTTCCTTAGCAACGGTGCCTAGGGTGATGTACTGCATACCCAAAGGACGGTGCTATGTTTCAATGCATTGGCGTTCTCTTTATCAGAGACAATTATTATCAAAACAAATGTTTGTCTTTAATAATACTTGTCCGAGTTTGTCTCTGTAACATATTTATCAAACGGCAGCAATTGCACGTGAGATTCACTTTACTCAAACAGGCTTCTTTCGTAGACGCACTATACACACCTTAATGTCATGGTAAGGTTGACAATTATTAATAATATTGAGGTCAAAGGTAATTTGAGGTGGAAACTTAGATCTTACAAACGTGTGACACTACTAGTTCGAGAACCGCCATGCCAGTTGCCAATGTTTTTTTTAACTTGTCTACTGATAGTTTGGTGCTCATTAATATACCGTCCTTTTGAAAGGGAGTAGATTGGACTGAAACAAATTATTTCTAGGACAAATCTGTTTCCTAGCAACAGTTGTTAAAAACCTGCTCTATTTACTGTTTCCACCTTTGAAAATAATCAGTATAGACGAAAGAATAATTGTTAAATTATAGCTTCGAGGCTTTTTTCCTTTTCTACGGGCTCGCTTCAAAACTCAGCCGCCTCCTTACCGGCGGGTCAAGGCGGTCGAACCATGTTTCAATGATTAAAACAATTGCAACATATTCCAACCGAAAATCTCTTGAGCAGGACCTGCGAGGAACCAGCGGGTGTGTTTTGAAGCCACTCCTTGCCTTTATTCAAACAACTAAATACACTTACCATTTATATTTCCCATCAGCTTTGTTGATGGCCTTTTTTTTATTGATAGACCAATTGCCTTGTCTGTACTTTCAATGCCTAGAGTGTCTGGTCTAATTAAGGAATCCTGTCGGTATTGTTTATGTATGTTTCTGTGCTCTTTGTGTACTGCAGTCCGCTTTGTGTCGTGCTGTTTGGCGCGTTCATATTCCTTTGCTTGGTCATTCGTTTTCGTACTGTCAGAGCGGTAACATCGTGCCGCAGTCGCTCCGTCATGCCACGGACGTTGAAGAGAAAAACTAAGGGGAAACCGGTATCCTCAACAACAAACGAGTCAACCCCTGATGTCTCCCCTACTTCACCCTTGACGGATCTCTTGGACAACTGTAAAGTGGATATCCCGTTCCCGACGGTACCGCTTCCTCCAGATCAAGATTACCGCCTATATCTACAGACATTGCAATCATGTGAGGGTTTAAATTGTTGATTTTGTCGCTAAATCTCAGGACGAGACACCAGGGAAGGAAGAACTGGCTTGCGGAAAGGATGGAACTTCGGTATTTGTTCGCACCAAACGAATTAAAGCATCATTATGATGTAGCCCCTGCACAATGGATCGTCGAGAATGCCTGTATCCAATATATACAATCGGGGGACATGAATTCCCTGACTATCTGTTTTACACGGTGAATATAGGTCAGTATGCTACTCTTTATACATGGCAGTCAGTCATGGTCTATGATTGTGCGTATCGTTGCTCCCAAGCTGCCTTTAAATTTCGATGGGGAACTGACTCACAACACCTCGTCAATATTCACTTAGTGTTCCTCCATAGTGCAGTTAGTGTCCACTGTAAACGGGCCTCGACCTTTTGCCCACCCAACCAAATCATTGTGACATGAATCCATTCATAAGTTTGATCGTATGTAAATGATTCCCACTTCACAGGGCACCATCCAATCACTGATCAATGACATGCTATGGATGAGCGATTACCCACACACTGTGTGCATGAACATTAGCGAGTAGGCCTGTTTTTACACATGTTGGAAGCCTTGTTAGAAATGATCGTTTCGGACCGTTTTCAGCACCGTACGTCAACCAAATTGCACCACCTTATAGAAAATAAGATTATCTTGGATGTCAGCTTCTACGAAGAGTATACATCTAACCGTTTGTCCATGGCACCCTCTTGAATCTGCCCAGCAATCACTGGTGATTTTTGCCATAGAGTTAGCAATAGCATTATACCCTACCAAAATAACACTCTTTATAAATTAACCATTTTCGGATTTTTCTGAATATGCTATCATAATAAAATTCACATATGTTATTGATGATAATATATTCTACAATTAGAGCTTCTACCAAGAAAATCCCTTGCGCACTTTTCTCGCAACGACGTGAGTTTTCTCATGTCCTATGCGTTAAGCACAGAGTACGCATGACAGGTCATAGGCCTATTGAATGCACTGTGTGCACAGTGAATAGGGAAAATGGACAGTAACTGCAAGATGCTACGTCACCTACAACTGTGAACTTCGCAAAAGGACCAGCACAGAGTTCTGGACGCCTGCGATAGGCGGGCGAGGCAAAACCGAAACCACAAGGTCCCTTCACCGCTGATGGCAAAGAAATATGTCGTTTGTTCAACGATGGCCTATGTAAGTGGGGCGCTCGCTGCACGCTGGCTCATGTTTGTAGAATGCCAACTTGTGGAAAAACAACATCCTGTCTTTTCGCACACGGCAAAAAAACTCTTAACCCTCGTAAGGCCACCATTCGAACACGGTAAGCTACCCTTCCCTCGAGTTCTAATCCTACCGTTTTCAAATCCTCCCTCCCAGTAGACATTTGGACATGATGTTAGATGGATGATTCGAATACATTTTCACCCCATGTCTACCGATTTTGTGAGCACAAAATGTTTTTTGAATTCTACAGAAGAGTTTAAATAAGGTAGAACGTGTCAGAACATTGCATGCAGACACGTGATATTGTTTATCAGCAGGGGTTGGTGGCCTAGTGGTTAGGTCGTCCGTCTAGAGATCGGAAGGTCGTGAGTTCGATTCCCGCGTCGGCAAATCCTTGCAAATTTTTCATGTAGGGTTGTATCGGCTCGGAATTGGTTAATATGTTGTAAAATGTCTAAATGTAACACATTGGGTTGGTAAACTGATTTTTTTTCCTAATTAATGTGCTCAGTTTCCTCGTGTATCGAGCAATCGATCCCCATTGTGTTTATGTGTGTGATGCGTGATTCTATTAACTACGTTTGTTTAATATGTTAGAATTGCGGGTAAGCATCTTCTCGTAAGATCTCGCACACACGTGTCTTTGTTCTCATTGTTGTGTGTATTGTATACCCCGACTGTCCTTCATTAGCCTCAGTTACACTGCCGTTTATCAGCAGGGGCTGGTGGCCTAGTGGTTAGGGCGCCTGTCGAGAAATTAGAAGGTCGTGGGTTCGATTCCTGCATCGGCACATCATTGCGAATTTTTTATGTTGGGTTTTATCGGCTCGGAATTGGTTAATATGTTGTAAAATGTCTAAATGTAGCACATTGGGTTGGTAAACTGATTCTTCTTTCCTAGTCTAAAATATTTGTTTTCTGCTCATATCCTGTAAGAGAAAATGCATATTTGCTCTGCATTTGACTTTTTAGTATGTAAATTAGATAGTCAGTTCGGACAGACTGCCCGATATGGCAATGTTGCCGCAGCCGGCAGAATATTGCCAGTTCAGGCAATATAAAGCAAGCATCCCTCTAGAATTCGAAACCATAAACGAATCTATTGGATTCGGACTTTATATTCTTTAGGGGGAAGTCCATATTTTACCCATGGCAATGTATGTTATGTCGCCAAATTTTCACCCAGGACCAAAAATTATCACCTTGGGGTGGTGTTGAAATTTGAAAATTCAAATCTGTCACTTATTAAATTAACTAATACCAACTTTAAATTTACCGCGCTTGCAATGCATTTTGGGAAACAACACTGCCGGTTCCGGCAACACATTGCCGCCCGGCAGTCGGTCCGAACTGATAGTAAGCATTATGACCCCATTGGATATGTAGACCAATGTTACATTTTGACCTCTAATTACATGACCAATATGGTGAAATGAGTGCAAGTGTTATATTCCCCTGCCCGTTGGGGCTATATGAAGAATTTGGGACCATTTTGAAAAAGAATCGGAGCATCCTGAAAATGTTACGACTTATGTCCACAATTATACAACAAAAATAACAACAAAAATAATTGACCAGTTCTAGAATTTGATATTGTCTAAAATAAGGACAAGCAAAAGCTAAATTAGAATATAGATTTATTTACCGAAGGTTTCTTCTTTCATTTGAGACATTAGTCGAGTAATTTGAGTACGAAATGACGAACATCTGGTGGTTCAAAACCAGAAGACCCGGTTTTTTAAAATGGCACTTTACGGCTATTTCTAGAGTTGTTCTGCACAAATAAACTCACTCTATTGAAGCTGAATGAGGTTTTAATGCATGCGTAAATCGAGTCTGGTCACCGACGCTAGTTACCGACGGCACTTCGTGCCTATGTAGTACATTCCTATTTATGCAAATAACCTGGAAACTCTCGGCTATTTATAGCGCTCGATCAAGCCACGGCTGACTGACCTAAGTTTAAATGAACCGCGTTGTAGTATACACACAAACTGGAATCCCTTTTTGATTCCAAAACTGAAGCTCTTCTGGATTAAAAGACGACAACTGAAACTGAAGCTATTCCGGCCCAAATACCACAGCAGACAGTTCAGCTCTCAAGCTCCTGTGGTATCCAATATATTACAAGTCCTGACACTATGTAATGCACAAATCTACCATTATTGCAGATCAAGACTAGCTGTAACTATAATGTTTATCTCCTGGCTAATGTCGAGGTCTTGTATTATCTCTTTGTATTTATATTTTCCAGTTAGGTTTTCCCCTTTCTCCAATAATAATCATTACAGCATCATCATGCATAAACATACATAGCCTAACTTCATCTAATATGAACTCACATAAATGACATCATGGGAAACTACCTATTTTTGCAATCTCAGTTGTTTTGCAACAAAGCTTGGAACCCCCAGGCTATTTATGGTATTTAACTCAATCCAGAATTATCTCTAGCTCGTCAACAACATGACTCATTTGCTAAATTTAGCATTTTGGGGAATATTGTTCATCTCTTGCACAATCTACGTCTTGTTGTAAACAACGGGTGCATGATCCCAACATAGCAATAGGGGGCCACAATTAACAAAATACTTCCCCGTGAGAAATCTTTTCTCGAGTAAAATTGAGAAATCAAATAAAGCATTTTTAATCACAAAATTGAGGCTAATACACTTGCTCATAAAGTTGGAATATTTTTTAGCCTCAATCCTAAAACGTATTTCTAGTTGAATGCATCAGTAATCATATTAGAGTACGTGAATGATTATATAATGAGTACCCACTACCCAGGTGAAGTGAATCCATGCATAGTTTCGAACGTAACAATGCCTTTGTTGGGAGCTATAAAAGGCCAAACGTATGTTGTTTGTTCCATTTCCCTGCTCCAAGCCTGTGTGAAACGAGCCCACGTTTTCAGAGTTGGTTGTTACCGTTACAACAAAAACCGACACAATGCTTCACTAGGCTATGCCTCGTACAACGGCATTTTCAATACGCCGAGAGTGTTTGTACTCCTAACGGAAGGTTCATACAAGCCAAAGGTCACTGATTTCCTCGGGATAATGCAGAGTAATGATTGTCCCCTGTAAAATCCTCAGATATCATCGAGGGAATTCAAGCGGCATTTGAGGCCACGAAAATCTCCAGGACGACCACGATTGACTACCAGACGAAAGGATCGCCGACTGCTTAATCTGTGCTGTAGATCACGGAAAATGCCTCCGAGCCGTCTTCGTCGTTGGTGGTGAAGACAGTATGGGATCAACGTTTCCCTCCAAACTGTAAATCGGAGATTGCTTCAACATGGTTACCGAGCAAGACGAATGACCAAATGTTCACGTCCAAAGGGTTCGTCGATTACGTGGTGGGAACCTCCGAGATGACTGTATTCAGGAATCGACTCAAGGTGTTGGCGGCTCAGTGATGGTATGGACCGGTATTCATTATGGAGGACTGGTGGTGCTAGAAAAAAAAAAAAAAAAAAAAGGTCTGTAAAATCCTCAGATATCATCGAGAGGTGGGGCATTTGAGGCCACGAAAATCTCCAGGACGACCACGATTGACTACCAGACGAAAGGATCGCCGACTGCTTAATCTGTGCTGTAGATCACGGAAAATGCCTCCGAGCCGTCTTCGTCGTTGGTGGTGAAGACAGTATGGGATCAACGTTTCCCTCCAAACTGTAAATCGGAGATTGCTTCAACATGGTTACCGAGCAAGACGAATGACCAAATGTTCACGTCCAAAGGGTTCGTCGATTACGTGGTGGGAACCTCCGAGATGACTGTATTCAGGAATCGACTCAAGGTGTTGGCGGCTCAGTGATGGTATGGACCGGTATTCATTATGGAGGACTGGTGGTGCTAGATTGAAACATGAACGCCGTCGTGTACCTGGACATTATGGAAAACCACTGCATGCCACATGCAAGAAGGGTTCATGCAAACAATTTTCGGCTGCAAGACAACGCCACGCCGCACAGGCTGTAGTGAGACAGAGGGGGTGGAGCAGATACCATGGCGTGCTTGCTCCTCTGATATGAATCCTATCGAGTATGCCTGGGACGCCTTTGGCCGAGCCATCAATGACAGGAGCAATCTTCCTCAACCTGTACAAGAGTTAGCTCAGGCTCTGACCGATGAGTGAGTCGCTCTGCCCATTGACATCACAAACAACCTTGTGGACAGTATGCCGCGACGTCTTGACGCGCTGATTCATGCAGGGGTGGCCATACTCGATATTAGTGACTGATTGACATTTAAAACAGTACATTTCCGTGCATGAAGTCACCCAAAATGTGTTACCTGTAAAACTGACTGATGCTAACAAAATCCTTAATCTGCTGTTCAAATACCCCCTTTCCTTTCAGGCTAAGGAAACAGTTCCTAAAGGGTTAGTTCGGAAGAGACTGATCAAGCAAATAGTGTGGCGATATACACCCTAGATATCATAAATTACTCACACTGTAAGAATCATTCCATAAATGTGGTAAAAATATTTTATTCCAACTTTATGCACTCTAAATTTTTCCAACGAATAATGTAGTTACGAACAAAAATAAATGGTTGACCCATTTATTTTACTCTAATGATACTATGTACCCAAAAGAATTTTAAATAAACCTGTATACAAACCGTGTTTATACAATATTATGTATCTCGTAAAATGGTCCTAGGTGTTAATTCCTTCACGGAAAAACGCTTGTAGTTTTCAGCTCTCTATAGAAATTAATGTGTTTGTATTTTCTGGACGGCTAAGAGTTAGTGTCACTATTACATAGTTGTTCCAAAAACACAAGCACATGCAACACATATACAATATTTATTTGTATTTGTATAATAAGAAATGAAAAGTATGTCCCTTCAGTTTTGACCCAAAGGGCACCAAGGGTCATAATTGTAAAACATATTATGACTTTTTTTCAGTCTACATTAATAGATCTATTCAAAATCGTTTGTGCTACATATCATCAGTAGAGTTCAAAAAACGGTTCAACCATTTGTAAACAAATACATTATCCGTATATGTCTTAGTGTTTTTTCGAGGGCTTTGGTTTTATCAAACATGTCATGGTAAAAAGAATAAGGTATAACAGACCTTGTAAAGGCGATTGAATGCCTGTGACACAATAAATAAATAACATGTTGAGAGATGCCTTTGAAATCAAATGGCATAAAGTATTTGAGTGCAAACATGCCGGTAAAACAATGGAGATGAATCAATACTTATAATGTAGCTGGCAGTGATGCATGGAAATCAGTCTTGAGGGGAAAATAAGAATTGCAATAGGAATACTATTAAGAAAAATAGAGTACTACAAGACAGCATAAATTAGAGATGCTCAAGGCACTCGCACAAGCAATTAAGTTATTACTTTAGAAATTACAAAAACATAACAACGCTTCTCAGTTAATTAAACCCAGACAGAAATAAAGTGCAAGGACAACAAAATTTAGCTGAGCGTATCTGCCAGAAGTAGATGTTATTACCACTTGTTAACCTGTTCAAACAATACATAGAATAAAGGTCTTGCCACTTAAATTACACATTTATTATTCCATGTAATTATACGTATTGGTAATTTTATTTGTCGTAGTCGCCTTTTGGATCACCCTTAATTGACCTGGTAAATACGACTTATAACTTTATTTACAACAATTGGCTATATATAGCCGGGACAAGTCCAATAGTGACAAAGCACTAAATTAAAGGGATGCCCATAAAAACACATAAAAAATAAGAGGGCAGCTCTAAAATAAAAAAAATGAAAAGACTTGACGAATAGAAAAACGAAAAAAAAAAATGGATCAGACGAATGGAGAAAAAAACCAAGGGCATAGCTACAAGATGTGGAGGCAAACAGCGGCTTTGAAGGCTTTTAGGGAGGTGCACTTGACAACATCCTCGGGCAGATAGTTCCATAATGTGGGAGCAAATGCATAAAACCCTAATATCGAGTACGGCCACCCCTGGCACGAATCAGTGCGTCAAGATTCACACGCACAAGCAATTAAGTCTTTAGAAGTTACAAAAACATAACAACGCTTCTCTTTTAATTAAACCCAGACAGAAATGAAGTGCAAGGACAACAAAATTTAGTGAGCGTAACTGCCAGGAGTAGGACCATTTATTACCGCTTGTTACCAATCATAGTGTTCAACCCAATACAGAAAATAAAGGTTTGCACTTAAATTACACATTTATAATTCATTAAATACCTATTGGTAATTAAATACCACTTATAATTTCATGTCATTATGCTATTGGTATTCATTTGTGTTAGTCACCCTTTTGGATTACCCTTAAAGGGACCTGGTAAACTACCACTGACTAATTCCCGAGTAAATTACCTGAGAAGAACCTGGTGATGTGGCCTGAAACCTGGCCTACGAAATGATAGTGAATGTGAAGAGTTAAATATTAAGTACGTAGAGATCAAGTCTCAATAAATGTAGAAGTTTGAACCCCTTTTTCCACCCTTCCTTTCTTCTTTTCCTTTTTATACAATGAAGTGTATATTAGCGGAATAATGAAATACATTAGCGTGTAAAATATGTATAACATGAGGTAAGTTCCTCTAGATCCTTGTTGACTTCTTTCAAAAAATGGGCAACCATTAAAAAAGGGAAATTGGCATGAGAAAATTAGTCCGCAAACAATGTGTTCGAATTAAGTTTTCTCACTTAATCGTAAGGGGTTTCGGTGGGCACTTGTCAAAGAAGCCGGAGGTTATTTTGATGGCCATCTTTTTTGGAGGGAGTTAACCCTCGTCTACCAGGGCCATTTTTTGTAACAATAACTCCCGAAGGGGGGGGGTACCACCCCCTGTCATTTTCGTTACTGAACAGCCCATCTTGCAGTTACTGTCCAATTTCCTATTCACTGTGCACACGGTGCATTCAATAGGCCTGACCTGTCAAGGTACTTCTGGGCTTAACGCATAGCGACATGCGAAAACGCACGTCGCTGCGAGGAAAGTGCTCACGGGATTTTCTTCGTAGAAGTTCTAATTGTAGAATATAATTTTCATCAATAACTAGTGTGATTTTATTATGATTAGAACATTCAGAAAAACAGAAAAATGGTTATTTATAAAAGAGTGGTATTTGGGTAGGTATAATGCTAACCTCTAGGCAAAAATCACAGTGAATGTGCTGTGCATGATTCAGAGAGCGGACACGGACAAACCGGTTAGACCCTCTACTCTTCCGTAGAAGCTGAAACCAAGATGATCTGATTTTTCTATAAGTGGTGTAATTGGTTGACATACGGTACTGAAAAAATATCCGAACGACCATTGCTGACACAAGGCTTCCAACAGGGTAAAAACAGGCCTACTCGCAAGGCTTCATGCACACAGTGTGTGGGTAAATCACCATCCATAGCATGTAATTGATCAGTGATTGGAGGGTGCCCTGTGAAGTGGGGATCATTTACATACGCTCAAAAACTGTATGAATGGGTTGATTCATGTCACAATGATCGGTGGGTGGGCAAAAGGTCGAGGCCCGTTTACCAGTGGACCACTAACGCAATATGCGATTCCTGTAAATTTGGTACCAAAGGATAGCTTAGAGTTTCTTCTTTCCGTTGGTACCGAAATAAGTACTCAAACATCCCCATTATGACGTCACCTGACGTCATATGTTGAGGAAAGTCCGAAAATATGAATATAGGGTCGACAATTGATATTTCGCCAATTTTAGCGACTCAAACAGCCTTATGATAGCTCTAAATGCTGTCATTATATACAACTACGTCATTTCCCGTATCAAGTGGTTGTCAAAAACCGAAAATCTGATTTTCCTAACACTTTTTGGCGAAAAATTGAATTTTTCACTGGTGTGTTTGGGGGTTTTTTTTTCTATGGAAATGGCAGTTTTGTGACATGGAACTTTATGAAGTCATGGTGACGTAAGCTAGCGCCTGTTGGTACTCATTTTGGTTCAATGAACAGAGAAGCGAGCCATAGACTATCATTGGTACCAAAATCAAGTGTTTTGTGATGTTCCTTTGTTGTGTTAGATATGTTGGTACTTATTTCCGGAATCCATCACTTTGGGATCAAACCTTGTATTACTACATATCCCCGGTGGATGTTTGTTTTTAATTGAAAAAAAATAGAGCGGAACATGAATTGACAATTCAAGGAACGTTTAGGAGATGAGTGTCCGTCCATACAGAGGTTTCAGAGACTGCGTGTCCGGTCTTACGACGGACAGCAAGTTTCAGAGACTGGGCGTCGTCTCTAATAGTCAGCCTCTGGACATAAAGAGGATGGGGAAGAGGTGTTCATCTTTATATTTGAAGTGGTTTTCGTAGACTAAGGTTTTTCCGGAGGAAACACGATCCAA
>JAMKCH010020768.1:0-42007 GCA_023653785.1 Ophioderma brevispina | reverse complement strand
TTCATTATTTTTCTGAATCAGGAGTAATACTGAACTACTCAGGGAGTACCCATTATATGATGTACATCCATGAGAGGATTCTGGCAGTGTTGTATTTAAAGTCTCAATTCCCATGGCACAGTTCAATAGCTTTCATTCACAAGTGTATTTCAAATATACACCCCTGGTTTTTGAAGATCATTTGTGATACCCAGAAAACACAAGATCAGTTGATGTTATCATGATGAGCATATTGTAGCTCATGTCACTATTAACTGATATAATCTCAATTCCAATGGCACAGTTCAGTAGCTTTCATTCATCAGTGTATTTAGAAAGTGCACCCCCTGGTTTTGGGGATGATATTTGATACCCAGAATACATTAGATTCAGTTCATGTCAATGCTTAAGTGCAAGTACAAGCCACTGAACCGCACCCTTAAAGGTGCAACAAGAGATTTTGGGGTATCCATATATGTGCTGCGATCTGGGAAAACCTGCCACATGGTGGGAAATTTATATTTTGAGTTTTTACTATCACTGCAGATTTTGAAATATTAAGTTTCTATAACTGTTTACTTCTTTCTTCTTTGATACACACTTAAAAAGTTACGCCTTATACAATCTGACAAAAAATAAAGTACAATATAACAGATTTTAAGCTATTTTCTTTATTTTTTCAAAACTGTCCTGTGCGACATGTGGCGGGTTTTCCCAGATCACATCACATATTGTGTCATATGTAGTGATTTCATATAGATTGTATTTGGCTACAGAAATGCTTATAAAGTGAAAACAAAAGGCGATTTTCATTTGCTTAATTTCAATATAAAACATAGGCTGAATTTAGTATTTGTTCCTTTAGGAAATTAGAAATTTCACAACTTCTGTATACCAAAAAATAACTTTCATCTTAATCCTTTCACATGGGCATATTTTTGATAGGAAGCTTTACATTAGTGCAGAAATCAGAATGTTCATATTTTTAGGGACACCTGTTAAGTGAAATCTCATTGCACCTTTATTAGGGATGAGAATAACTCCCAGTTTGGTAGCCAGTGCTGTTACCATGTTCACAGTCATGACAACCCTTCCCTGGCCTCTATTCATCATGGGCTTACTTAAGAACCACATTAAAGGTTACATAGGGTGCCCATTATGAGCGGCTTGAGTTGATATTTTACTGGGATGAAAATACAGCATACAAATTGACTGATGATGAGATTTAGGGGTCATGATAAGCCACATATCTATCAGGGTTAACTTGTGCATTCAAAATTATCGTGATTGAAGAGTTTGGTTGAATTTTACCATGGATGGAAATCTTTATTTCATCATTCAAGGCTTTGGAGGACCTTCATTGTAAATGTTTCGCCTTTGGCTAAAAGATTTTATTTCTAGAGATTGCCACATTGATAGAGATCCTTATAGTATCAACAAGAGGGTGATTTGAACCAATCCCATTAAGCATTGCAGTGTGCCTATATACTGTACTGATAAAACAACATGTCAGTATTAGGGATTAAAAATGTTCAAAAGTAGAGGACCACAAAAACATTTAATGTCATGACTAGCCAATGCCCTAAGTACTAATGCTTTTGGGCGAAAATGAGTGCAAACAAGCCAGGGTTTTATGTGTTAAGAATAGGATTTTGGTGGAATCACATGATCATTATTGAGGTGAAATTTCCCAAAACTGGTGCATTGTGGGATTGATCTCAATACTCCCTTCCGATTATCAAACTATACACTGCACGTGTTTTCCTGTATATAATAAATTATGTGGCAAAAATGTTGACCTAGAATGTAGTAGACATTTGCAGAGAGATCTTGAATCAGGACGGTTACATTTTGTGGTTTGTAATCAATTTCAGGACATATTGATACCGGCAGCATAGGAAGATTTGGGATTTCCTATATCATATACTGCAATCTATGAATCTAATTCTGGATACTTGTTGATGTGGTCAACGATCATGGTAGGTTATTCAAGTATAGTTTGCATCGACTCTGAAAGTTCTTAGGTTGTGGTGAGTTTTACTTTGTAGCAACTTGTGAACTTTGTCAAGGGACTTCACCTCACTTGCCTCACTTCACCCATGTGACAAAAAAATAGACCACGGAGCCATGCCCAAAGAAGAAAGTAGGAGATCTCCTGGCCAGTGAAATAAAATGTAAAGGGATTGTGATACCATTGGAATCGTTTGCAATATACAATGCCAACATTTTTTCTTCCTGGTGAAGGGGAAACATAAAGTTCACATTAATTTGGTTTGTCAAAAATAACATGAACATTAGTTCCCTCTTCAATTCAGCTGTGGTTCTTCTGTGTAGGAGTCCTTGTCAGCAGTACTATGTTATTTTGATATGTGATTACTTGTCTAATACAGGAGTCTAAGTTTAATTACAGTGACTATTTCCTGTTTGACTACAGTAGGATTAAGCGCAGAGGGTGATGGAGTCAATCCCACAAGCACCAGTTTGGGAAATTTCACAATCAATAAAGTAATGTATCCCACAGAAAATCCTATTTTTAACACGAAAAAACTCTGACTTCAACACATCATTTAGCTCACAAGGTGCTAGTTACTAGGGAATTTTAGCATGATAACTGAATGTGTGATGGGTTCTAAACTTCTTTAGTACTTATTATCCCTAAGTACTGCCAGTGGGTGTTAGTACAGTATAGGCAAACTGCAATTTCATATGGGTTGATTCAAAACACCCTCGGGATAAGAGGGGGGAACTGAACTCTTCAAGAAAAGAAAGCATCAAAAACCAGTTATGACAAAAAATATTTGTTCAATATTAGACGCCATGTGTTACATGACTTTGTAAATAATGGAATAAGTTCATGAGTGCTGTATCAGGTTACGCACTAACCCGATACTAGATGAGTACCTCAGTTAAAGCCACTCAGTTATTTCTTCAGAAGGTAAATGGAAAAACTTTGGAAAATATGGAAATAAGGTCATGAGCTGCCAGTGGTAAATACAGCAAAAACCTGATACTCTGTTAAAGTCATTGTCAGTTATTTTCTCCAGAATGTAAAACAAAGTTGAAGTCAAAATCTGATTTTTTGTGATGAGTTTTTTTTGATTTTCTGTTAGCAAATCACTGATAGTGCCTGTAAGTTACCTAAATGTGGTAAGCTACGACACAGTTGTAAATAAGGGCAATTTTTTATACCCAAAATGTCAGGATCCCAGAATTTTGACATTGGGAAGAGTAACAATTGTCATCTAAAAAACATACTTTGAGGTGAACTCGGGTAGGAAAAAGTTAATTTCATAAAAAGCAGCCCTTTTTGCACCATTATGCCCTGTGGTTAGAGCACTTTGGCTGTGATTGATTTTTTGCCAAGTAAGGGGCATTTAGTGATTCACAGCCTCGTATGCCTGAAAAAAGTCGGCGAATTTGGGAAGGAAATTCCTGCGGAAACTTTGCTATGTGATAGAAATTTTTGACATTTAAATGAATAAATACATAAGAATTGCGGGAAATTTTGGAAATTTTGGAGGGAAATGTTGCAATCTTAGAGGGAAAGTTGGATTGCATTCCCAGGAAATTTTGCCCTTTTTTCCAGCCTCGTCCCACCGACTTGAGTCAAATTTGAGATAGTATCATCTGAACCATTGGACTAAGGCTACAAAAAATAAATTGTTTGATTGGAGTAACCCGACCGACCTATTTTTACCGCCGACCTAAATATTTTTTATTTTTTGGTGCAATAAAAAACAGTTTTAAAAACCACGTAAAAACAAATATTTTCATTTAGTATAAACACGATATGATGCATGCACCGGGTCGGCAAAGATGTGTACAGAAAAAGTACATTGTGCCATTGTTGTGTTTGTATGTGGGTCATATATTTTGTGTTCTGCGTATGTGAAACATAAAAAAAAAAAAAATCCGACCCCGACCTTACCCTATTTTTTGCTCTTGTTCCGCCATCAAAACAATTTTTTTTTTATGCCTAAGCGTAGTATGTGTGCATAATCTTGCATGCAGATTCGATCTAATCTAGAAGAAATTTGTAATTTCGCATTTTCGCAATATAGTAAAAAAAAAATAATGAACAGGATAATTGAAATGCACATACTATGTGTGGTTCTAAACAACCAGGTTGGTGATATAGCTGTCAAATACCATTGAAATGATGTGATTTGTAAATTTTGCATAGCTTACATCACAGGATATCACAGAAACAAACAACGACTCAAATTTATCAGTTACTAAATGGCATCCTTAAGACACACCTGATAATCAAAGAATAAACACTGAATCCACATGTGAGAAGAAATTTCTTCTACCCGACTCAACGTATTAAAAAAGTTCTAAATGACGTCTATTGTAAACCCGATTAGCTAACCCAGATGACAACGTTGCAAATAGATGAGTCAATGCATCCATGCAATATAAGACGCATAAATGGATGTATGATTATTCAAGAATAACAACAAAACATCCGGGTTGGAGAGGATTCATTGTATTATTCAGCAAATTAAGCATTGTATGAACATTAAGAAGATCCCCACTAATACTGATTGATACGTTTGTCTCATGCCCAGTTTCGCTAAATCCTCCTGG
Organism: Ophioderma brevispina; assembly: GCA_023653785.1. Taxonomy (NCBI): domain Eukaryota; kingdom Metazoa; phylum Echinodermata; class Ophiuroidea; order Amphilepidida; family Ophiodermatidae; genus Ophioderma; species Ophioderma brevispina. The sequence continues at coordinate 37,438 of JAMKCH010020768.1, read as the reverse complement.
AGCGGTGCAATTGGCGAAAATACGTATGGTTTGCTGTCGTTGGAGCGGAAAACAATCAAATATTCCGATACGACCCATGTAAGATTTTATGGCCATTTCGCATCGTTTGCGATTTTGATTTTAAGTAGACCGGTGTAGTTTTACAGCTAAGTATGGATTTTCGTGCGATCCAAGGGTAATCGAGGAACTAGCCTCTTATCTTGAGGTCCTAGACGGACACAGCGGCGCACATTGCCAACACCGAAACCAACATACACCTACTTTCCAAACAACCAAAGTTAAAGTGGAAAAGCTAAAAAAAAATGTCAGCATACAGCGACATCCCCTAAATGAAAAATTGTGTTGGAAATTAAATGTATAATTTTTGTCCATGAGGGTTGGTTTTACTGTTGATGTACTTCCATTCTTTCAAATGAGATGAAATTGTGAAGTGAAGTAAAGCCAGTAAACCGAACGTAGGGTAGACGTTTCATATAGAAGTCCCCATGGATGCAATGAGTATTACAATTGATTTCCGTCATGCGCTGTATGACGTTGTGCAGTCCTCTGATGGAATGACTGTCAATACCTCCTTCCATCATTGGACTTCTAATGACACGTCTACGGAACTTAGAATTAACCATTGCCACACCCATTGAAGAAGTGTCTTTCGATTTGGGTCTTACTGCCTTGACTGGAAAAAAATATGGAAGCGTTTCCTTGGAACTTGATATTCTGTGGATGATCGGTTCCCTTTCCAGAAGGTAGTATTCTGACACACTTAAAAATTTGGTACCAACATACAAGACCAAACTACTGCAAGGCACTGAGGAAGAAAAAGAACACTAATTCCCCAGATGTAGTGATAGCATCCATCAAACGAAAGATCATAATGTGATGCATCTGGTGAAAACCCGCCACATGGTGGGAAATTTATATTTTGGTTTTTACTATCAATGTAGAGTTTGAAATATTAAGGTTCCATACGGTTTACTTCTTTCTTCTTTGACACCGGCAAAAGTTTCTCCTTATAAATCGGCCAAAAAATAAAGTAGCAATATAACAGAGTTTAAAGCTATTTCTTATTTTTCTCAAAACTGTCCTGTTCGACATGCGACGGGTTTTACCAGATCACCTCTCTCCTCTTCCAGCACGCCTTCACTCACCGCGAGAACCCACCCAATTTCAGACTTTCTTCTTCCCCCTCTTCCGTCATTCTTGACTCCCAGGAGTGAATCGAACAGATGGGGTTTCGAGTGAATGGAATAACCCGCTGCTTCCTTGCATAATCAACATTGTCAATTCATAATTGTTTCAGGCAAGGGTTTACCCCCATCGCAACCCCCATGGAGGTACGTACTTTTAGTGTTCTTAGACCTATTGTGCCTCCCACTCCCAGATTTTCAAACTTTTTTTTCCAAGTTTGCTTGTTTTATCACCATTCAGAAAAGAACACTACATGCATGCATATTCCAGTGCCCCATTTTAGTTGCGTGCCTTATATTGTTACTGTGCATGTGGTGTGTTGAAAGTCAGTATCAATGTGTGGTGTGTGTGTGTGTACCCTGCTAAATTTAAAACATGATTTCATTCAATTGAATAGATTTTATGGTTATGAATGCATCTAAGACATCTACCACATTAAATGCTCATTTTCAAAATGATCTAAATGACTGTTTAAAACAATAATCGAATCATATTAACCCAATAACAACCTGCCCTTTCTGATTGGGCCTAAATTATTACAAATGTTTATTGGCTATTACCACCTCTTTCCCTATGTGGTCACCCGGCTTTCGTGATCACCTGGCTTTCTTGCCCACTGATGTGACCCTTGGATTTGTGGTGTGACCTTTGACCTCAGATTTGTACTTTGCTCAGGGCATTGTCCTTTTGACCAAATTTTGTGTCATAGGTTCATTTCTAATGCAATTGGCCATTTTAGATGACCTTTGACCTTCTTGGTCATCCTGCAAACAAAGGTTTGGGACTGCCTCCCCTACCCATGCCAAATATCGCCCATATGTCAACGCACAACAAAACGCATAGCTGGACAGACATATCTGTCATAGCTGGACAGACAGATCTGTCCAGATCTGTCCCACTGTAAAGTTAATATGTATGCTGATGATACACTTTATACTAGGTGCATCAAACTCTCTTGATGAACTAATCGTGATGTATAAATAAGGATCTTGCTTCTCTTCACAACGGTTAAATCCAATAAACTTAGTTTAAATGTTATAAATCTGATTTAGCTCATAGGTTTCTAAACAAAGACTTAGTACTGTAAATTACATGAATTAAACCTAAAAGCATTATATATATGTTATTTAACCCAAGTAACAAATGTAAATATCTTGGTGTCATTATAGATGAAAATCTAACTTGAATGAGAATATTGAGCATATCCGTAAGAAGGCCCTGAAATGATTATACATGGTAAGAAATATAAACCAATATTGCAATGTAACATTCTTAAAACCTTTACAATGCTATTGTGCTACCAGCCATCCTTGATTATTGTAACATAATTTGGGGAAATTGCGGTCTCACATTGCAATCGTGTCTCAAAACTATTCAAAATAGGGCAGCTCGCATTATTTGTGGTGCAACATGGGACACACCTAGTGCTGATGTTCTTAATTAACTTAATTGGCTTCCACTTCCAAAAGGCAGATTTTAACACTGCATATCTAACATATAAAGTTTTTATCCTGGCACCGATTCTTTCTTAATAGATTTTTTTTTCATTCAATAATAACACTATAATTTTCGCAGAAGTAAACATATTCACCTTCCTAAGCCAAGAACTGATTATAAAAAAGCATTATTTTCTTACCGTGGGGCAATTGAATGGAATAATTATGAGTTATGAATTACAGGATATAACTTCTTAACATTTTTTAATCTAACTTGAAAACTAATTGCACCTAATGGTCTCTGGTTCCAGCTCGCTTTTTTACAATTTTCCATACTAAACTACTGCTTTAATATGTACATGTACATTACCCCATTACACCATGCAGTTTACATGTACCTTTGTTTTATAAAACCATGTCTGTTTATATATGTTATATTTTTTGCCTCACGGCCTCAGACAAACAACTTTGTTGATTGTGTTCCGGAATAATAAAGGCCTATTGATTGATTTATCCTCATTTTTTAGTAGTAAATTTTAAGAGCCGTTAAAATGCAGCTTGCCATATTTTAAGCTCTAGGCCCTCTTTAACACCCCCAACCGTCAATCTTACAACGTTGCTGATTGGCTAGTTCCAGTGTGACCAATCAGAGATTATTCCTGGGTGTTAACAACAGTTGACGAAAACAACTTTCTGTGCTTGTATAATAACACTTAAACTGGAATTTAATTAAACCTTGGTTAGAAGTACTGGACTTCATAACAAAATACAATAAGTGTTCAAATCAATTTGACATCTGAATCCAGTTATTCAGTCTAGAGTGGAGAATATTCTCTTCAATGATGTAAATAAGCTGAGACAAACAGGCTATAATTCAAAAATACAACCCTGGAATTTAATTAAACCCATCATAAGCTCTTGATCAAGAGAAATAAAAAACAATGTCAGACAGTATTTAAACAAACGCAATGTAGATTTGCGACCTATATAATTTGCAAAAACACAATCTCCATATAGATGTTAAACAAACTTTGGAAAACAAAGTTCTGCTTGAAATAAAACCCTTGGAATTATTGAGGCCAATCATAAGCATTTATCCGACTCTAAGAAACGGAGCAATGTCAGACAAGATTGATCAATCTTTTTTGGCTTGTGACCTAGATATATTTAACCAGCATCTCAGTTGATGTAAATAATGGTGACAAAACAGAGCTCTGCTTAAAATGGAATGAATTAGGCTTTAATTGAGCCCCAAATCAAGAGTTGACTCCGCAGAAAAAAAAGCACATGTCGGACAACATTAAGACAATAAAGCTAAATGTGACCCACCATTTGATAAAAAAATGCATTTCAAATTTCTGGTTCAGAAGACCAAAATCTTGACTTTTTCTTTTCCAGACCAAACTCTACTTAAGTTTTTACATTTAAGAGAAAGTGTTCTAGGTTGGAAAATGTAGCCATTTAAAAAAAACTATAATTCTCTAAAAATGTAGTTTGAAAACAATTGTTGTTCAAGTTTTGGTGCATTGTATTGGGTTTAAGGTAATGGTTCAATCCGTAAGGAATAAGTAACTTCCTCACATTGGTTAGTTTTAGGAAAATTTGTTTCAAAGAATGTAATTTTTGAGTGGTGAGACCAGCACTCTGCCTGTTTCCTCTATCTGTCTGTCGGAGCCAATTAGGAACAATTACACAGGAAGGTTGAAATTGGGTTACAAATTGTCACAATTTATTCAAGCAATGTTGGAAGCAGTTTCTCATAATACCCTTTGTCTGCTTAATAATTGCATTGGGGTGTCCTTCCCGTAAGTAACATTGTGACAGAAAATTCAATCTGAAGCATTGTGATGGAAAGTGGGATGCTGAGGTAATTTACAGGATTTTCAAACATTTTATAGTAGGCCTACTACAGGAAACTTGTCCTCTTTTTTAATTTTTAGGCACATCTGTAAACACTGTATACGCTGTAACATTTGTAGTAAGATTTTTTGGAGGATTTTAATCAGGCCCATTAATCTTTAGATTCAAAATTTGGTTCGAGTTTTGGATAGAGCCTGTCTATCTTTTCTTTCAATTTTATAGCAACTCTTTCTCAAACAACAATATGATAAAAAAATTTACAGCCATACAGAGTGCAAACCACAAACGACCACATACGACTCGTCCTCATCCATTATTTATACCAAACATGACGAGTCCTTAAAAAGGACAATCTTCTGCATTTAGTGCACAATTTGTGAAATGAAAAAAAACAAATTGGTTTTGTAACACTATTTGTAAGAAACTATGAAGGCATCAATTCCATAATGATCAACTTTATGGAAACAAAAGACATTCATTGTTTTCATCGTTACTTTTTTCTGATACTCATATGGTATTTATTTTGAAGTCAGAAATCGCATTGTCATGGAACACCACACCCGCATCAGCCTTTACCAGAACTTCCACCTTTTAAAGGGACCTTATTTGATCACTAGTGCAACAGGCCAAAGTAAATTTTGTGTAGTAATACCTGTCATACATTGACTGTACAAAAAGTTGTGCCTGTTTACCACACATGAAATATTAGTCTGGCTTAATGAAATAGTTCCATGCTATCAAGTGTAAAAATATACATACAAACAATTGTTAATTCTGTCCACTAATAGTTATAATATAACTATTGGATTAGTATTATTTTGGATTATTAAATTGGGCTTACCTCCAGAATTTGTCATTCTACATTTAACTTTTGTCTTTAAGCAAACTATTTTGCATTGACCCTAACCAATCAGAAAACGTAATAGATACTTTAGGTTAGGACTAGTCTCATTTAGTGAAAGCCCACCCGTGGGCATATGTCACGAGCACTAGTGGTGCAAGAGGGTATGTTAATCACTGACCTTGGCCATGCATGGAAATATTTGAGACTCTTGGAACTCAACTTTCGGACCTGCATTCATTCAGTAACAGCTGAGAAGTGTTAAACAATAGATGGGATGATTACACACAATAAGAACTGAGTACCACTGCATGAGGGTGTGGTCAATTCAGGATTAATCTTCTGCCTGGAAGAAGAAAAAACTCGGAAACAAACCCTTACTGTGGAGTGATTCTTCAGCTCCAACGATTTTGGAATAAGAAAATATTCCTTGACTACATATAAAAAATTCAGAATTTTTCGCCAAGATTTAGCTTTTACCTGATAAACCAATGGCGACGTCTAAAATTGGGATTTCTTTGCTACCCTCCCCTGACCGAAACCAAATTGTGTTACCTCCCCTCGGGATTCTGAGTATTAAAAGTATGCATTACTCAAACACCTGACCACAGTTGTGTATGCGAAGTAGAATTTCTTGGCAAAGGAATAAAAAAACTAGTAGGTTTTTGGCCAATTTTGTTCTGGCCATACTTTAGTTTACATATAGATCTAATTGTATCACTCCAAATCGGATGGTGCCTACTTATTGGCAATAAATCCACTCTATTCAGTTATCAGTATGTTTAGTGCAAATCCTGTTCCGGTCTTTGTAATCGATATTACATGGCTTTGCTTGGAAGACAAGCACTGCACGGATTCCGTACACTTCTAAGCACACACGCGGTAGATACGAGAAGTGAAACCAAACTCTCTGTCTTCGGCCGGTGTGTCTGCCATGCAGTGGTGTTCTTGGCATAGAGAAGTGAACTGTAGAGCCAACTGATACCTTTTGCATGCTCAACCAACACAAGTAATTTTCCAAGCTGCTTGGGGTTATATTCTAACTAAATTAAAAGAGTTCTACTTGTGTTTTATTAACGCCACAGGAGGTGGTGACAAACCACCAAGTATTGGGGTTTCAAATTGATTAATCATTTAAATGTACCATGCCGGTATGGAAGGCACTTAAATTCTGAATTTTTGGGCCAAGGTCTTTTGATCATAGTTAAAGAAATATTGAGATGAAACTGGCGTGAGTGTACTAGATAAAAAATTCAAACCCACAACCAACTTTGAAGGGTCCATGACTCAGAACCCCCTCTTGATTTAGGATTACAGTGTAATCAATAATGATAAGAATATTGACCAGAAACATTGGCAGAGGGCAGTTAAACCAATCCCAGAATGCCATTGCAACATATTTAAGCTTTCTTTTAATGCAGGGTAAGCACCTCAGTGACAAGAGCACATGATTTCCAAGGAGGCGCTGCATTTTACAGAATGAGCATACCGATAACTTTAATCATGGGCCCCTGTGGGGGGGAAAATGAGGTTAAAATGCTATCTGGTGCAATCTATATTTCATGCATATTTTTGGTTTTTACCCCTTGAAAATAAACTTTTTCCCAAGGTTTCTATAACTTAAAACCATGTCTGGAATTTTCGCATATCAATTCAGCACTACTTTTCTCTTAGACCCCTGTTGTGTTTGTGTGTGGTGTGTGCATGGTATATTGTTGTGGTATCTGCCACATAGGGCATGTGTGTGACATACATGTGCATGTGTTGTAGTATAAAGTAATGTATAAGAATTGACATTTAAATCTATTTCTAAATTGCCATATTTTTACCCATTCATAAAAAATTATTATTTGCCATTTTCCCCCCGATTGTAAATAATATAAAGGTGTGGTAAAGAATGTTTTCCTTGATGACTCACTTTCATAGGCTCCTGCATCATTGATGCTCGGTTATGATTTTTTTTTTAAAGTTTCGGATCAGCACAAATTGCTCCTTATCCCTTTAACTTTAAGTCAACTTCCTCAAAAAGTCTGGATTTTTAGTGTTGTGAATAGGCCTCAGTGTGATGTCCCAATTACCTTGCTAAGGTGGCAATATTTCAAAACCACATGCTTGTGGGATTGGCAAGAACACAGATCCTCTGACACCATCGTTATGAGAAGTTGACTTGAAATATTGCCGGTATGCACGTGTTATTTTGTAATTAGAACAAATTTTTAACACTTTAGTATTTGGTACGCGTTTTTCAGGCGGACGAAACGCCAAATTTACGAATGCCTAAAAAAATTTTTTTGTGTTTTTGGTGGGAAGCAGAGAGCCTAGAATGTTGGGCATATTTCGATCACAAGATTAAAATCTGACATGGTGACAATTGTTCACGTCAAATGACAGATCGTGAAAATTAATTTAGACACAAAATGAGTATTTTTATACGGTGTGTGACGAATTAACAGGCAATGTCACTGATCCTTTATCTTGTCTGACTATCTTGGTCTTTTCCATAGTGCTCCACATGCCCACATATATCTGCTTACCATATATATTTACAACGGAAAATGGCTTTGCGTGTAATACTCCCCTCTGAAATGCAAAATGTCATGACATTTGCGAAAACACGGTGTGAATGGAATTTTATGCGTACAATCCCCTCATTAGTTTGAAGCCTTCTTAACAGTGGTCCCTTCAAGAAATTGTCCATCCAGATAGTAGAAAATCCACTTTGCAATACAGAGTTTTTGATTAAAGTGAATTAAGACTATAAATAATTCAAAGAGAATAAAGAAGATCCTTTTAAAAATTCCAAATGGCCGAATGAACAAAGTTATGTTTCCTGAAAATACTGAACTATGTGACAAGATTGGTTATCTGCAGTGTTTTTGACTGATTTAGTGGAACATTGTGTATTTTTTGAAGTCGTTGCAAGCTATTTAATATTTTTCTTAACAAATTTGACTGCAATTTAGTATGTAGAATGCATGTCTGCGACTGCTCTTCACGTGGATTGGTTGTGAATGAAGTAGTAGATTGTATAGCATCTGGGAATGTGAAATTTAATTGAGAGAGAATAAGAGCGCTTTTATTTCAACTTGAGCTTTAACTTCTTATATGGTGGTAAGATTCATAATTGTAGCATCATATTGAATTCATGCATTAGAAAATGCAGAGTTTGCAAAAGTAATAATTTTTTTAATACGTCTTATATTAATCCCTGAATAAGAAATCAGATCTTGTAAAAATTCAAATTGCTAATGATGAAAGTAGCATGGTTTTCCCTGACCAAATACTGAAAATCTTGTGAAGGAGAAAGGGAATCTAAAAAATTGAACCCTTGAGTGTAGAGCAATGTACCTTCAATTAGAGTTGCAAGGTAATAAAGTGGCCTTTTTGACATTTTTTACTGCATGTGTCATAAAAATGAGTGCATGATGGCAAGTGCTTATTACGGATAAATGGGTTTTGTTGCACAGTAGGTACTGCATGCATGCAATGAGAAGAGATATGTACAACGTTTTCCATATCATTTTTTATTCCCCAACATCAAAACATTCAGAAATAATTTAACATGGTGGATGACAATAAGAGGCAATGCTCAAGTATGTGCCACTGTGAATAAAAATGAAAATGAAAATGCTCGATCACATGCAACTGGTAAATAAAATGAAATAAATTTAGACAAACATCAAATACAAACATTTAGTAATATCAAAAGGGAGGAAAAAGTAAAAAAAAATGATTGGTAAAGATGTCATTCACATTAAATTTCTCCCATGCCAGCCCATAAATGGACCGCCCCTTGTCAATCTTGCAATGTCTAAAGTTTCCGCATCTTGGGAGGCTTTCTTGTCAGAGTTTTTGGTTTCACTTTTTAAATGTGCACCTCCTATTATTCATGCACAGTGCATATTTTTGTTTCATTTAACTTTCCTTTGGGAAACCATGTATTTAGCCATGGAAAAAAATCTTCCCATTTTGTTTTTTTTTTGCTTGGTTTTTATCTCTTTTTGGTTTTTGGAAATGACCGTACCAGTTTTCAACTTTCATTAATATCCGGTGTAAATCTTATGAATACAGTAGATGGTTACAATTTTTCACCCATGAATGTGCTAGGGGCTTATTTTTGGGCCCCTGTATGCAAAAATGTGATGTTCCTTGTTGCAAAGAAAGTAGTGGAATGAAAATGGTAGGGGGCCCGTTATTCACTCTCACTTCCTCTAGTTCAGGAATATTATATTCATTTATGGTAATGATGTGCATATGGTTGTTAAGAGTTGTGACATTGACCCCAGGTTGGCTAGATCATGTTGGGATAGACATGAGATTAAAATGAAGAGTCTTGAGCATTTGCAGGCAGATTTTTTTTTTTTAAAAGAAAGCTATTTTAAAGTAAGAAGAGAGTCATAACTCCTTTTCTTGAGTGGTACAGACTATTCCAGAATTCTTCTTGACATCAGTGTAAATGTGCATGCAGGATAAAAACCTTTAAAGAGTAATTCTTCTAAAAATGCATAGCTTTATTAACCAAACAATAGTTTCATCCTGGCTATCTCATTGGTCAATTGTAAACTTAACCGCAAAGTTTCACTGGAAGAGAACCCGATTTTAATTGAAATATCACTTTATGTACCTTGTCTTAAGAACTTTCCAGTTATCGCCAATCCTATCAGGTTTCACTAGAATTGTTTGCTTCTTCTGCATTCCCACGCCGGTTTTTTGCCTCACTCTATAGTGGTTCATTTTTTGTATGGTATATTTTCCATTCACACTTTTTTGACACCGTTAACTGGCAAATTAAAAGCCCTGCCAAAAATGGTTGTTCAGGGTTTTAATGTGGCAACTGGTTGAGTCCGGGATTAAACAAATCACAAAACTGTAAAAAAACCCATGAAATAATCATTACTGCTAAATTATCCCATATGCTATGTGTATATTTTTTGGTCGTTTTAAATTTTCCAGACTTGTTTTACTTATTAAATCACACAGGCTTGTTTTGATTGGCCGTTTCATCCCAATATGCTTACGTTTTGAGGCTTTTGGATTTCTCCACTTGTCATAATGTAAATTTAAAATTTTACTTTTTTTAAAAAAAAACGGTTTTAACAAAAAAAAAACACTTTAAAATGACCTGCCATTACTTGTTGTCAGGTTTTTCACAATTGAATAAATAAGACATGGGAATGAATTAAACAATGGGCAAAACAATTCCTGGAATTTAAAACATTTAAACAGTACAATTACTTTTGCACAGCCTTTTTTTTGTGCAAACTATCTTCTGCACAAAAGATCAACTAATTCGAAGATGGTAAGTAAACTTGGACTTAGCCTTAAAGCCACCTGGAAAATTGACACTAATGATTCCAGGACCTCGAAATAATAAGGAATAGAAAACATTTTGCCTATTTTAAGGCTAGTTATACATGGTTTGGTAGCTCTGCAAAACTTTGGTGGGCTGATGAATGGAAGTTCACCAATCAGAATGATGACAACATCTCCTTGAAAAGAAGATGGTAATGGGAAGGTACGCACCCATCTAACCATTTCCCAGAACACAAGGAATGATGACGCTACACAAATGTTTTGCATATAGCCAGTGTACGGTAGCTAGAACACAGGGTATGTGCTAAGTAATTGGTACAGCAATCGAGGAAGTCATGACGTCATATTAATATCCTTCAATAGCGCTCAACAACTTGCATTTCCTGCTTATTCCTCTTAGGAAGTCATTGGAAACCAGCGGAACAAAGGTAAGTAATTTTTAGCACATCACGGTGAGATATTACATACTCCTGTGTTGTTAACGGTGCCGCGGTGCGTAACTAGAGGGCACGCATTGGTAAAAAATGATTTATTGCATTTGCCAGTTATCGTTACTGGGATTGCAGCCTCCTGGGCGAGAGTATCTTCCCACGTATGTGTGTTTGTATTTTGGTGGTGCTTGAACTTTAAAATACATGTGTGTGAAAACTCAGCTTAGTAGTAGTCAGTAGTGTGGGAGGGGAAGACCGAAACAAGACTTTTCATGCTAATCTGAATTTTGGTGGCCGAAATCTATCATTTTTGGGTCGCCTGCCTTTAGGGCAGGAAGACACAAGGGATCACTTTACTGTTGTTGTACACAGGTTAAACAGTCTGTGTCTGATGTTGTGAAAAAAGGGGTTAACAATTGCCGTGTAATATCTGCATACGTCAATGGATTTAACCAAACTTTGAGATAGGTGCAACGGGGGATCCTGCATTTGTTGATAATGTCAAGCTCACATACCCGTCAAAAGTCATGTGAGATCAAGTTGGAAGATAGGCTACAAAAGAAAATTGACCTGAATTGAAAAAGTTGAAGTTCAATTGGAACCAAACTTGGTATATGGATATTACATGCAAGCCCTCATTGTTTATGAGGTTCACATGTTCAAGCGTCAAAGGTTCATTTATAAGGCCTATCATTAACAAACCGAGATGGTTATAGGCGACACAACGGTCCGAGGAGAGGACCACAATATTTTGATTTATGTTTAGATCAGTGTGGGTCTTTTTGCCAGTGATTGCCACTTTTCAGGGTCTTGCCAAAGTTAGTTCGTTTCACACCTGGTAGACAGCGAATTCACTATAAACCAATAGTCTCATTCCCATGGCACAGTTGTCTTGTCTTTTAAAAATGCCAGCTGTGCTACAAAATAGCGCTTCTCAAGATATTATGGTTGTGCTGTAGGTGTGCATTTTGTATCTACTTGTGGGTATTTTACCCAGATTAGGTGTGTTGAAAAATTCACCACCCCTCCAAGACCATTTTAGTGTGTGTTGATGGTGTGCTCTCACACTCTCATGCCTCAAGTTCAGTAGATTTCATATACCAATGATTTGAAACATCACTCCCTTAGTTTGGGGGAATGATTTTATGATACCGAGAGGATACACAAGGTCAAGTCAGGTTAATGCTTGCATGTATAGCTTTCTGAACTTTGTCTGGAGGTGAGCATTTGCATTACCATATCACAGTGATTCACAGTGTTCAGGAAGGTTGGAATATGACCCCATTCTAGTGCCAGATATTTTCTACACATTTTGTCAGAGAAGATGCTCCAAGTTATGCCAAAATACACTATATATATATAGCTACTATAGTATATTTAACTTATGGGTGTATTATGGCCTTGGTCTTCACTAGTGTTATTCCCCAATCTGTCCTGACTGGAAAAGTCGGCTCGACCTGCCAGGGAAAAGGAAAGCAAAATAGGGAGTAAGGAAAAAGAGGAAAAAAGAGTGAGTGGGAGAAGAGATGTTGTTTATGCTACACCTCCTTGGCTACAGATTCCTCTCTGATGTCCATATGCATTTTTAGTGGAACATGATAAGGTCATGTGTTGTAAACTTTTTGGACAGGTTATGAGTATTAATGAGATCATTTGCATATTTTGAAGAAAAAGCATTAATCCACTCTAAAGACTAAACCGATTACTCAATGAACTTCTAATGTGGCACAGTGATAGAACATGATAAGGTGATGTGCTGTATACTTTTTGGAAAGGTTATGAATATGAATGAGCTTATTTACATATTTTGAATAAAATTTGATTGAACCACTGCGTAATTCTTGTTAGTGGTGTAACCAGACTGAGATTACAACTGGACAGACTCACTCACAGTCTCCTCTATCAACATTATATGGACCAAACAGACAAAAGTAAAAAAAGAGACATTTTAAACTAAATATTTCCTGTTCCCATCTCTGTAGAGGAACAGATCCTTCGCTTACCACCTTGACTAGACAAGTCTGAATATACCATTCCAACATCTTGTAAAAAAAATCTTTTGCAAGATTTCAACAAGTTCATGAGAAATAAATGGCATACTAGCTCAATGTGACATGTGTACTGGACCATGTTCATGTTGCCTGCCCAATTACCATACACTTACTTTATTCTTTTTTGTGCACAAATTCCGGCAGTGTCTGAATCACTCGCTCAATCAATGCTTTTTCCGCTGATTTTATTTTCAAATCAATTCCAATTCCCGTTTCAGATTTGTTTTATAAATAGAGAACAATGTTATTTAATAATCAATGGTACATCGCACATTGTGGTTTCACCTTCGGGATAGGGGTGGGGCCAATTACATGATTGTTTAATGACTCTGCCGTGCAGATGTGTCCATGCAATTTATAGAAGTCATCACATCGACAAATTTTCCCCTTCTATTTACGCTTAACGCTTCATAAAATTCTGGGGTTCTGCATTATTCGTACACCATTGCAGTCTGCATTGCCTGAAACGATATTACAATACCCATGTAGCATTTTATGTAGATTTCTTCCGTTTTGCTCTCTCTCCTCTTGCGAGATGACAGAGCAATTTTACGTTTTGTTTTGTCATCGGTTGCCCAGTTTGACAGGATTCGGTGATTTAAATAAATTTTGCCAGACAATGTGACGGCGTCGGGGAATAAATCAGATGGATGTGCAAACAAGACGACTTGTGTGTAAAGTGTACGAAGTTCAAGGAGATAGCATCTTAGTGGTGGGGGTGACAAATGCTATGTTCAATTTATGTGTCTTGTAAAAAGGATACTTCATCTTCTACTGATGATGGTAATGATTTTCATGAAAGGTTTATAGGGATTTTGTTTTGTGGATTTCTATACTTAGAGAACCTCTGGTGTTGGCATATGAGGAAATTGTTTAGTCTACTCAGACTGTAATTTGGCTTTTCTTTGATATTAAAAGGATAGACTATAATTTCAATCAATTCTAAAAATAAGGAAAGTGGGGGGGATACTATTGTGACTATGAATACTTGCCCCTTTTAGATTAATTTACCAAACAGCACAAGCAGCAAAAATTCATTTAACTCATATACTGAGCAGCATAAATTAGCATGTTGCTCTTTTGTGAGCAGTCAGAAGCTATACTATCTGAGCAGCACAAAACAGCACAGGGTTCCCAAAGGGTAAATTAGCGAGCAGCCTAAAACAATACACTGGTATCAAAGGGCAGTTTACTGCAGAATTACCAGGCAGAATTATCTCAAGACCCATATTTACAGTACATACTATTTTGTGCTGCTTGAATATTTGAAACATGACTGATTAAAGGCACTATCAGTGATTTGCCAAATCAGAAAATAAAAAAATCATCAACAATGAGATTTTGCATGTCTGTCACAAGTAACTGTCCTAACATACCCTGCAAGTGATACGACTGAAAGCAACGTAATAAAGACAAAACTGAACATTTTAGTCATTACTCTCCATATGGACACTTGCTACAACACATAATTGAATGGAGATTCATATCTTTGAAAACTGCTGTTTTCTTCATTTTTTGTCATTTATCATTTGGAAAAAAGAACTTATGCATAATTCACAGACTTATCCTTCACTTTTACACTACTCATGCAAATTTGAATATTTTGACTCTCTTAGGTGGATCACGGATAAGTTGCCTTTAAGGTGGGATAATTTCTGTACCGTCACAAATAGGCACAGCACTGTGTGAAGAGTACATTACCAAGCAGCATAGGTTTCTCAAAAGGCATGAAATTACTGAGCAGCACAAAACAACATAATTTTAGCTGTGCCTGCTGATATGTGCTGCTCAGATGAGTTAGATTTACTCAAATGAAGGGTAGGATTTGCAGTGTAGTTAGGAGATTTCAGGGTTTATATATATAGATAGAAAAATGTATTGGAAGGGTTGATATAGGCCTACATGTACTAATATTTCAACTGAGATAATGTCAAAGCCCCTTATGCGAGGTCATGAGTTAAGGATTATAAGGTCATTGCACTTTCCAAGTTGGCTAGTGTTACTCTGATTCAGGGTTGTTGGCAGCTTGATTTTTGTGCTGGGTGGAATTGATAAAAATATGACTTTGCAGTTTTCTGACCATATAGTCAATATTTAGTTGAATGCATTAAAAAAATATATTTTCTAATCTTTGGGCCGGGCTCTGCAGCAAAATTGCTGTTGAATTGTGGGTTTTAACGGTGAGTGGTGAGCACTACTACCCTCTTTATCCCTGCTCTAAACTAAAACAGGGTAACTCATTGACTTAAACCCTAATATAAGGATATAATCTATAACTAGATCCTTTTGTTAAGTCACTGCAAAGAAGTTGTTATAATGTAACTTGTCCAAAATCAAGCAAGACATAACTTGTTTCTCTGTCTCTTTGTGGGTTGGAAATACGACCTAGAAATAGGACCCATATCTATGCGCATTTTGTGTTTGTGAAACATCGTTAAAATGCTCTCTTCACACACAGTGTTTTGGATTTTATGCAACTTAGCAATGTAATCCTTGGGTGGAGCTACATAAGAGTTGGTCTCACAAAATTGGGGTTAAAGGGCATTTAGGATAATTTGGGGTTTATTAAAATATACACAAAATAGTGCTGCTTTACAGAATCAATGCACTTTACGCAAAATTTACTTGGCATAAATCCTCGGCATGTAGGTCATGTAGGACATCCAGGGATTTAGGTCAGAGGTCATCTAGGGATCATTGTTGTCATGGAAACCCACACATATTCCTTGAATATAATGATTACGAAAGATGAGAACCAAGAAATACCTGTAATGCTTTTGAATGTCAGTGAATTTGGTACAGCCTGATATGTATAGCCAGTAAATCGAGGGTTTAGTGCAAGAAGACCCCATCTGCTATAGCTGCTATTTGTCAGTTGTGTTCTAATTAAGTGTTATACAAACCAAATCTAACACCTGGCAGCTATTGCAGATGGGGCCTTTTTGCCCTAAACCCTCGAAATAATACATTCATATAGTTACAAGAATTACCTGCTGGTGAAATCTTAGTGATTATTGCAGTCCTGTGGGTGAGACATTATAATCCTACATGTTCTTAGTTTTTAGAAAGGCGTATTATATTGGGAGAGAACTGTAAAGTAAAAGAATCGTTAATACGGTTGGCATTAGGAGTCAATGACTGCAGCATTGTCACATGATAAAATCCACAGTTGTGAAGCATAAGAGAGAGTCCCTAGGTAAAAGATCCTATCAAGTTATTTTGTTTTAAGCAAGAAAAGCTTCCATACACCCACATCATAAGAATTCTATGCACTTAAAGAGCCTGGAAACCAAAAACTTTAGAGAAAAACTTGTAATTCATTCTTTTATTTCTAGTAATCTGCCTCAACACCCACTAAAACATCATCACGCGCTGAACAAAATTTGAAAAGACATCTCCTGATCCCAAGTCGCTACCCGAAGTGATATCGATCTTCACAGTTCCTCCACGTAAATATTTTATTGGCAAGAAGAAAAGCTTTGGAGGAAGAATGAATGGAAAAAAGAAGGATACATTTTTATCCAGCGAAATCAGATCTATCGGAATCCCCCTTGTACCGGGCGGTATTATACCACATCATTTTTGGATATCTCAACGTCTCTGCAATGTCTCTCTCACCGATTTATGAAATGTATGGATTTTTTGTCGGCGGATACTGTTACTATGGTAACCAAAACCTAAAGATTTAAATAGTGAAAGGATAATTGAAAGGGTACCTAGAACACCAAAAGGCACTGCTCTCATTGGAAACTATTTAAAGAAAAATTGATTTTCAAAATCAGATGGATAATATTGACTGCGCCATAGGCTAACAAAAATTGTGAGACATTAGTTGTGGTTTTCAGTGTAGCAGGCTGCAGCAGGAGAAATTTTGGCGGGACTAATTTTTGTGTATTTTTGAACAAAATAAATGTGTGTTTTAAGATTTCCCAAACAATGCTTTGCAAACATTCATTGGAAAAAGCAACTTGCATGTTCATATGCGAATTTGTTATTTGTCTGTTTTCATGAGCTCATGACAGTATAAACTGCTGCCACAATTCCCTCCTTTTCTGAAAAGCATAGACTCGGCTCAGAAAGCCGATTTATTTGGCTCTGATCATCATTGTCAATATTTTTAGTGCAATATTGTACTCTCTTATATTACGTGTATTCCTAAAAAAAATTAAACAAAATGGAAGATAGGTACTTTGTAGATGTTTTTTTGCTTGCTGAAAGCGTGAAAATTACGGCTCAGCCAAAATAAACGTCCACTCTGACAGCAACGGGTGAAATGATAAACGGTACACGGTGTGCACAAAAGCAAACAGCTCTTGTGTGATTACACATGTCATGTTATGCAAGCCAAGCTCGGCTGAGACGATTCTTGTCTTGTCGGAAAGACACGGTGTTCGCTCAGTGACGAGTGACCGCAGATGACTGGGGATAGGAACGGGGGAGATAATGGCTTGGCGTATCAGTAACGGTCGTATCGAGTCTTAACACTTAACTAACGTCCTGACAGGTGATATTGTAGGTCTGTAACTTTGAAATTTTCTTACAAGTAGGTATGAAATCGGAGAAGAGAATAAAAGAATGTTATTTATTGTGTGTATGTGTGTGTGTGCACATCATTGCTTTCTTTGGAAAGTAATGTTACAAGGTAACCCAAGAAACAAAATTAAAATTTAAAAAAAAAAGTGTAATACCCCTAACACTGCAGGCTGTATATTGTGTGGACTTATCACAGATCACAATATACCACACTTTCATCATACTTGCACTTCCATAGACCACAATCTACCACAAAATTTGATTGTGGTATATTGTGGTATATGCTTAGTAGTTTGATTAATCATAACTATACCAAATTGGAGTAACTCATCATATACCACAATATACCACAGTAATAAACAACAACAAGCTGCACCATAGGCCACAATGTACAGGCCTGCCAAGAGAAGTTACAGGCCCAGGGGAACCTTGGTGTTATAGGCTTACATGGCGCGGGTGGGGTGCGGGATGTACGTGTTTGTATGTCAATGATAAGATCACATACCACAAACTACCACAAAATATTGTAGGTTCTATAACTATCATATACCACAATATACCACAATATTACCTTGTGTGGTATTTTGTGGTCTAGAGCCTTGTTAGGGTTAGCTAAATTTTAAAGAAAGTCAACAAAATCATGACATCCCACCATTTTCAAAATCACTCATAACTTTAAGACAGAAAATTTAGTTTTGTTGATTTTTATCATCTTGAGATAAAGCATTTTCTCAACACTTGTATGTACTGGCCATCTTCAGGGAAAGATTAATAAAAAAATCATAACTTAGGGATGTAATACACATTTTTGAAAAGGAAATGATGCAAGTAATTCAAAAACAAAGGCAAAAAATCATTAAATCATGACATTTAACTATCACTCATTTGTATATTCAACAGAAACTTAATTAGTTGATTTCAGTAAGTGTCCATTTCATTATGTCTGAATATTTTTCTATGCCATTGTGTCCCTAAAACCAAAATGTGTCCGTCACTTTCTTAGCGGATAGCATCAGAATGGTTTATTTACATATACAGGGTGTATCAATAAAAACGCAACAAAACTTCTTCCTAATTTTTGTGGTAATTGTGTAAAATTATTCCAAAATTAACTAGTGCCATCTTAAAGCCACAAATCCCCTCTTTCCAACGATAGGTAATTTATTCATGTGCGGTCATGGATAATCGATTAATCATTGTTTTTGCACAATGGGACAAAGTCAGCTTGGGACCAAGTTTCAATATAAATCCCATTCACTTGCATGACTGAAGTGAGAAGAGAGGGAAAATAGAATAGGAATTGTGTTAGCTTTACTTGAAACTTGGTTCCAAGCTCACTTTGACCCATTGTGCAAAAACAATTACTCGGTTACCCATGACCGCACATGAACAAATTACCTATCGTTGGAAAGAGGAGATATGTGGCTTTAAGATGGCATTAATTATTTTGATGTAATTTTACACAATTACCACAAAAATTGGGAAGAAGTTTTGTTGCGTTTTTATTGATACGCACTGTATACTTTTCAACACTTGTGCCACTGACCATCTCCGGAGAAAGATTAATGAAAAAAATCATGCCTGTCTACCTGGAGAACTAAGAAGTTAAATTTCAAGAAATAGAACAAGAAATATACCACTCCCCTTTTACATCCAATAGCTATTAATTAGCATTGAGTAACCATATTTATTGATACATGTTGATGTGGTGTCATGCAACAGACCTGAGATACAGAAAGAGAAGATTTGAACTCCAATATCATTGGAATCTTATGTACATTGTGACATTTAAAATGGACCAAATTGTTGATAACATTTGAAATCCACCTTGGTGATCAACCGATTGTTTTTCTCAAAGGACATCGGTGTCTGAATTTGATCAAAGATTGGCTCAATATACCCTCTGACCCCTGACTATCAACTGCACATGTGAGATTCTGGCCCGATATTATGGTCCAGGACCATAAGCAGTTAAATTATCTCATAAGGCAGCTATTCACTATTTTCTACTTTAATCGACAACTCTGATGTTTTCATTGCAATCTCTAACCCCAAGATAAAATAAAAATGAAGTAAAATTTTACCCCTTGAGAGGGAATCGAACCCACGACTTTTGGATTACAAGACGAGCGCCCACAGATGCACACCACGCAATCCGAACCGGCAGAACAGCGCTCTTTTATAATACTTAAATAAACACATTAATGGAATAAAGCGCACACATAATCATGAATAGTGCCACTATGAGACGAGTTGTAAATTTATGGTCCAGGACCATATCTTCGGGCCAAAATCTCACATTAGCCTATCAGCTTGACTATATTTAATCAGCGACCACATACTAGTACAGTGGTCTGGACTAGAAATGATGTGGCTTGGGGCTCTATTCTACCATGAAATACCTTGCACATTGAAGAGTAACTGTTTGCTAATTACCAAAACATGCACGTACTATTAGTCATGAAAAACTATAACATTTGTCATACAAATTGCCCAGCAATCTGTAATATTAGACTTTGATCTGTTCTTTAATAATTGTGGTGTGGATGAAGAACTGGACACTTTATAGGTAGCATGTGACCACTGCCATGTTACCAAAGACATGGTCCACATTAATCATGAATATCACTATGCCTGCCATCTGTAGCAACTTTGTATTTAGTCATAGGTAACCTGTGAGTACTAGCCGCTGATAGGTGAAGTTGGAGCTAATGTGATTTTAAAGGGGGATGGCCCGATTTAAGGATATGAAGTTTTCATCTTGATAGATTGGCCTTCACCCCAAAACCCCATCTGTAAAGTTTCGCACCGATATTTCAATCCTATTTCATGTGAGAGCTAAAAACGTGATTTTGTAAGCCGCATAGAGTACTGTGTAAAATTAATATTGGTCGACCAAAATAGGGTACATTTTCCCTCATAACTTCCAAACCAAACATCATTTGGCCCTAAGATTTCACAGGGAAAATTAGAAAAATAGTAGCTTTTTTCTGATACCAAAATGTTGATCACTTCCGGTAAAATCTGGGGCTTCTGGGGACGAGGCTATTAGCGATCGGGTCATGGACCTTTAAGAGCCAATCAGCAACATGGTGGTAGAGCTGGAGGGCAAGAGTTTAAATATTTGAAAGCTGAATTTCAATTGGTTGTTGAAGTAAATACATGATCTTAATTAGCCAATCAGAAATTATGTATGAAAGACAGGTAGTGCTCAGAGGGTTAACTGCTTAGAGCATTTACATAAAAGTGGTAATTTTTGCACTTGTAATTTTCCGCACTTCTGCGATTTTAGCATTTTCACTTGTTTTTAAATTCGCTTTTTTTTTCAACTATCTTTCTTAGACTTGCACACAAAATAAACATTTTTGTGTGTTCTTAATTTCGTGCTTGCTCAGAAGTGTGCGAAAATTAAGGTAGTGCGAATATTTCTACTTTAACATTATCTAGTGGTCATACCAATGTATATTCTAGCATACCCAAAAAATATGACGATGACCGTTGTGTACAAGATTTGAATTCATAACATCTATTATGCATCCATACTCGTACGCTGTAGTTAAAGACACTATCAATGATCCACCCGAAAGAGTCAAAATATTTGAAATTTGTAGGAATAGCTTTAAAGTGAAGGATACGTTTGTAAAATTCTCATAAGCTATTTTTTCCAACTGAAAAATTGATAGAAAACTAAGAAAACAGCAGTATTCAAAGATGTGAATCCCCATTCAATTACGTGTTGTAGTAAGTGTCCGTACGGACAGCAATGACTAAAATATCTAATTTCATCCTTATTAGGCTGCCTTTGGGCATATCACTTGTAGGGTATGTTGGGGTACTTGTTACAGGCATGCAAAATCTGATTTTTGATGATTTTTTCCGATTTTATGATTGAGCGAATCACTGATAGTGCCTTTAAAATACAACCACAGATCTTATGATACAACATAGATTTTACAATCAGTATGTCCAGTGTAGTGTTATTTCGATCCGGGAAATTAGTTTTGATTCAAATTAAATTCAATTCGGCCCAGAAAAATAGTATTTTGATCCAATTCAAATTCAATCTGTCAAAATTTATATAATTTTGATTCAAATTAAATTCAGTGCTTCAAAATAGCCCACATCCTAAATAATTTTGATTCAAATCCTGGCATAATATTGATTATTCATTCAGATCCACTTCACATGCTAGAGGAAAAGAGGACGACGGGCATATGAGAATCCTGTGAAACGAGCAGATGCCTACTAGCCCTTCTTAGCGTACCACCCTTCTCCGAGGGGAAACAACGGAACCATGTGGTGCGGCGATCCCCTTTCGGGTGCCTCGGGGTACCGAAAACATATCCACTTAACAATGTGAAATAATAACACATATTTCTTAATGTCTCAGTTTATTCAAAACTATGATGCCCAAGATGGGGGTTAAAATGCCAAACCTCTTTTTTAGTTATTTCAGAAAATGTTATAAAAACCTCCTACACGAAAATTGAGAACACTTGTTATCTGAAACTATACAATCATCACTACTTCATGGATGTAATACCTCCCAAATTATTTTTGATGACAAAATTTTAGTTAAATGCCACAGTAACACCTTCTTATTAGACTTTTGGTAACGCATGCAAGTCATGATTTATTGAGTAAAAACACGAAGCATTAACAGGGAAATGAAACTCTAGTAGATTCAACCCATTTAATGTCACCGAGAAAAGTTTTGGACAGCAGCGATAGTGGGAGAGAGACAGAAAAAGAAACTATTTGGCCAGATCACCTGTTTCAATGAACGAAATAGATTAATCTGGCCTTTCATGTTTGACCATTTTTAGAAGAGATTGCAAGGACTTTTGTTGTTCGCTCAAAAGTCAGGGGACATTCACTGTTACATTGAATACCACTGAAGCAATACGATAGTCAGAATGTGTTTGAGAGATTAATGTAAGCTTAAATGTTGCTTACGTTGATTTGAATTCTTCATTATACATCAAGGATTGATTTTTTTCTGATATAGGAGTAGGACTACATGTTTCATTAGGTTTAACGTGGAATTTTAATTTACACCCACGAACGCCCCTCATTTCAAAATGCCCGCCCCCCCCCCCCCCCCCCCCTACCTTCGAAGAAAAAGTACTAGGGTGACCGATGGGTTGAATCTACTATAGTATTTAAGTTTTTAAAGCCAAAACCCCATGGTTATCTAGATTTACCTATGCCTGATTTTGCATCCATGCCCACATTGACCTTTATTGATTTTGGCCATTTCACCAAAAAATACTTTGCATTAGATTCCCCCTTAAAATGGATTTAATTGAATAACAAAAAAAAAAAGTATAAACGTATATCATTATCAACACAGATGTGATTCATATGCTTGCTCTTAAAAGGTTTGCAACGAGGGATTTCAAAATAACAGATGTCCCTAAAAATGTGAAATTCTGATTTGGGCACTGGTTTGTAAAGTTCATCAATATCCAATCTGAAAGGATTAAGTGGAGAATGTTTCTTTGGACAACAAAATGTGAAAATTTCGAATTTAATAAGGAGAAAATGAAATCAGACTGTTTTATGAAATTATAAGCATGTGCAAACCATCTTTTGTTTAATGTTTTCGGAAAAACCCAAATAAAGTAGGGATATTGAGTGTCCAAAATCTATGAAATCACTACTATCACACAAACTAGGAGGTCTTGAATTTCTCGTGGCAAACCTTTAATATACATACACCTAACTAATTTAGCTCAATATATTAACATCCCTCACTTGAAATACCCAAAAAACATGATAGAGAAAGAAAGGACCATCTGACGTTGATGGCAGTTACCACTAGTAACTGCATTTTACAACAATTCTTAAGCCAATTAGCCCCATTTTTGGGATTGATGTAAATTGATTGTTCCATGTAATGCACAACTTGAAAATGTTCATTGCATCATTTGTCAAACAGGTTTGTATGAAAACCAGTGATCAAACATGATGAAAAACTGCAAGTATCTTGCTTATAAAATGGACAACAAAACAGCCAAACCACTGTTTTTTCTGCCCGTCAAGGAATTATAGTCTACTTTTTAATCCTACCATTCATCTCGATACATTAAGTATATATGCAGTTTTTGTGTCATTGTTTCATAAAAAAAACAGTAAAAATTACTTTTGAGGGTGAAAAATGCTTTAATCAATAATGTCAATATTTGATTTAACAGTGTAATCCAATTCCAACCGTGTGGCTGATGTGGATTGATGAAAACAGAGTGTGAATGTCTCTTGCAGCCATGGCGAAGTTGCAAATGATTCCAATATTGTATGAAATTATTTTAAAATAGGATTGATTCATGACTTGACTTCTTAATTGGACTTAAAGTGTTTGAGTGTACCTTTTTTCTTGGTTACAACAGCTCATATTTTGGCATTGGTCCTGCAGAAACTTTCACTGCTAGTGGCAGTGTGCTCAGAAGAGGGTGGTTATTGCCCAAAGAGGAGATTATGAACAATCATAATCATACTATCACTGACTTACAATTATTTTTACCCGGATCAAAATTATCAGATTTATCCGGTGCAAAAAACAGTGAATTCCTGATCCAAAACTGATCCTTTTTAATAGTAATTTTGATTCCAATTAAATTCAATCCTTGGAATTTAAAAACATTTACAATTCATTCCAATTCAATGGTCAAAATACAACTCACCAATAATAATTTTGATCCAATTTGATTCAAATGCATCGATACCCTAGTTCCAGTGTTAGTAGCAATCTCTTATCATGTTTATGATATCTAGGATTTATTCCTTTATTAACTTGGCCTGATACCAGTATTGAACTCCACACCACAATTAGATAGCGTGTGTTGAACAGATTTTGCTCAGGTGGCAGGGATATTGACTGTAACATAGACTGTAATGTGACTGATGGTATGGAATTGAATGTCAGGTTCAAGCCTACTGGCTGGTTAACTGTCGAGGACATCAGTGAGTGGAGTTATTCCACTGGTTTGGTGTTTTGTGTCTTCTGGAACAGTCTGAAAAAGATAGTGATGCCAGAAAAGGTTTCATATCTTTTTAGAGGAGGAGCAGAATATCCTATGGGCCTTATTTAAGGAGTTCGTTTACCTCCCACTCAGAAAAGGTTTGACACCCTTTGGTAGTTAGTATTGGACCCCCTCTATATCAATGCCAGGTAGGTATACTCTCAAATTGTGGTATCAAGTTTTTTCAATAGTGGTCAATTTTAAGGTTACACAGGGGTCAAACTTTTAAAATGCCCATCATGTTGAAAATGTATGCCTCTGTCCATCTAATCATATGAACTCCCAAAAATGTTAATCTTTTGTACCACCTACGACCTTGGTTTTGGAGTTATAAGGTAAAATGGCTAAAATGGTCAAAAAAAGGTCACTTTCAATTTGCCATGGGGAGGGGGAATATCAAAAAATTCATAAAATTATATTTTAAATACTTGTCAATTTATTGCCTGAGGTAAGAGGACTCCTAAAAGGTCAGTTTGTATGTATGTTCATGCTTAACTTACGGAGATAAGGTCCAAGAAGGTCAATACCAATGTGGGTATGTGTGGGTGCACCTATGACTAAGTTTGGTCACATAACTGGTAACTATGCATTGCAAGATGGGTACACACTATTCCTTATTTGACTCATTAAGCTAGCTGAACAGCTTCTATCATTTTCAACAAAATTTGATCAACTTCCGATTTGACCCCTGTACAATAGAAATTTGGACCTTTTTTACCATTTTATCCATTCACCGATAACTCAAAACCATTGGTCATATTTGGTACAAACTATACATTTTTGGAATCCTTTTGACTAGACTACAAGGATTGGCATACTTGCAACATGATGGGGCTTTAAAGTTTGACCCCTGTGGTAAACTTAAATTGGCCCCTATTGAAAAAGTGACACCACAATTGAGAGTACTACCTACCTATCGTTGATATAGATGGTCCATACTAACTTCCAAAGGTGTCAAACCTTTTCTGTAATGAGGTAACGTGAGGTTTGACCTGGGTCTAGCGGTCCTCCCTATTTTGAAGTGGGTGTGTTGAATTTGAAAACTTAAAGGTGTGCCATGTTCTATCCCTCATGGAACTGGTTGAAGCTATCTTATGAGTTGTAGAGTTTGAGTTAAAGTTGCATTACAAGTTCAAGTCAGTGTTAGCTCTGTAAAATTAAGTTCAAGTTGGGTTAGGGTTTAGGGTTAGGGTCAGTGGCTTAGGCAGGATATTGGAGATGGGGCATGGATTTGTGAGTGTACTGACGCGTGTAATTTTTTGAAAACGCCTAAGGCTTCATTCTGTATTCTTGACGTTAAGTGTCTATGTTGATTGTGTGATCTCATTTTGACCTTTGTTTTTGACTCCCTGTTTCACAATTTCTGTGAAGGTCGGCAAATTAGATCAGAGCGACTGGCGCTGGTAATATGTGGTAACATACCAACATAACTCGAACTTTAAAAGCCACTTAACTTTAAGTTTAACTCTAGCATCTCCCTTTTACAATCCACTTAACAATACTCAACTCTAATAGCAACACTAACTGGAAGTGGAACTCAAACTCTTCTACACATAAAACAATATCAAGCTGCCATTTTGTTTTGAAAACCTATAGTGACTTTACATCTATAAGAGACTGTTCTCACTGTTCTAATTAGAGATATAGGTCTTAGCCTAGGTCCTACTTTAAACTACCTTTGGGAATCCATGTCTGAGTGTAGGATAGAGATAGCCAGTCAGTGTAAAAGCAAGAAAATTGTAATCTCACATCCGCATTGAGCACATGGCTAGCTTCCCTTGTGGTAACATTTGCCTCATCATATGTAAGAAATGAATGGAGAAGGTTGTGTTGTCCTGTTTTTTTAACTGGCACATTGGGATTATGTCTGTCTGTCGCTCTGTCTGTCTGTTGTGTCTTGGTAAAAGTAATTAACCCTGCACTTTTATATTCTTGTATGTATTGACCGATTAACCTCATTACTGGTCATCAAACCACTGTCCCAAGACACATATAAGGTGTATAAAGATGACCTCTAGTTACCTCATGTCCTGTTAACACCACCCCATGTGATTTTGACCCTAATCACAACTGCGAGGACGATACACCTGTTCAGGTGAATGCTGTATTTTAATATACAATAAGCATTCAACTTGTTAAGTATCTAATTTTTTAAACTAATATAATAGTTTTTGCGATACCCAAAATTTATTTGTTGAGGTAAAATGAAGGTATTGTGCATGGAGTCGCCTGCCCTTTAAACCATGCACAGGTGGCTAGACATTTACACAAGTGGTTTACCTAGTGTTAAATCCTTTTCTTGCAATGTCATCTAAGTCTGTGATATAAAATCAAACAGAGAAACAATAGTTGCTCATGGCGGCAAATTCCAAGACCTGAAAATAGCATTCTCTGTATGGGATATCATTTTTGGCATGCTGTACTGCAAATCCCTTGAATTAATATGAGGTCCTTGAAATTAAGCAATGGTCCCACCTTTTCCCCAAGGACTTACAAGTTACAATTGCATCATGTGGCACAGTATAAGAGCAAATAAATTGGATTGGGTTATATCATCCTCTATCAAGGATGTATTGCCTTTTTGTTTATTAGCATCCCACACAAGGCCAGCCATTAACTGATGCAAGATACACTTTCTGTGTCCATATGATAGTGGTATAACTCTCATGCAACTTCAGAGCCTGGGAGATAAGTGACTGAGTTGGGTCGTAAGTCCCCCCAGTGCACACCACTAATGCAATCTGTATCTTGCTATTACTACTCTTATCTTTCCCCATTTCTCTCTCACATTTGCATATTTTTTTCATGCGGCCCGGATGAGTGGTGTGAGTTGTTTCCCCCGTCAGAGTTGAGCTGACCTATCCCCCCATGTAATGCAGTTACGTGCGTTTCAAAGCAGTTTTTACTCAAGAGATGGCACTTTGATTGCTCACTGTAAACCAAAAGTGTAATTCATCCCAGACCAGGATCATCTTGTTTTTTCTTTAACCGCAATTGAATTCACAAATCTTCCAGAACGGCGAGAGTAGGCTGAAGGAAGGCCGAGTTCTAGTGGGGTATCAGAGGGCAGTGGAATTGAAAAATGCATAGTCTCAGGAGGGATATATATCTGAAACTGAGATAATGCAGGAATGTTAGATAGCGACAATTGGTCCTTTGCAACACCTGGCTGTTTAGAGGCTGGTATGTATAACTAGCTATCTTCATTATCTTGTGGGTTAGTTACAAGTTGTTCTACATGGTCAGATGAATCAGTGCTATAGTTTTTTCAGACCTTGTGAGCTCAGGAACATAATACCATTTTTCTTCAACTAGTGTGTTACATTATTGCAAGCCATAGAAATGGTGAGGTGAGTATTAAGGAATCTGGGCCATATAGTGACCAGCAGCAGAGTACCTATTAAGTGCCTATGAAGTCCCCTAAGTAGCAGATTTGATGTATGAGCCTTGGTATAGATTGGTTTTGGTACCATAGTAGAAGATTTGGTATTGGTACCAACAAGAAGAAGATACATAGCTCCCTACCAATGCTTGCTGGTTCCACGGAGATTTCAGTACAGTAGTATAATGCCCCAAAAAAAATTGTTGATTGTCCTCACCCGACCGACCCTCATTTTGGAATCAGGAAAAGGTTTTTTTTTCCTTTTACTCTGCAAAATAAATAACCGACCCTATAAATTTTGAAAAATCCTAAAAAGTTTTTTTTTTTTTTCAATTTTTAACTTCTGAAATGTAAAAAAAGATGTTAAACAGTTTTCTCTTAACATGTTAGTTTGGGTTTCATATGTACAAAGATGCATCTTTGAGTAAGAAGCCAAAACTTGATATGTAAGTGTTTGATTAACTTATGAATACAAACAAACATGTTTCATTTACCAGTTTGCTATTAGACATTTTTTGACAATTTTTTCGACCCCCCCGACCGACGCCAACTCTAAAACGTCTCTATGGACCAATCAACAATTTTTTTTTGCCTAATGTGAATCGTTAGGGATGAACTTTCTTAACAAAATGCAAGTTGTTATCAGACTGTTTAACTTTAGCCATTTTTTCACCTCTACCTATTCACATCAGTACCTGTAACAAAAACCAAACCTCCATTGGAAGGCAATTTGCATTGTGGGAAGCTACTGATATCTTGTTACCAACATTTATTTGGTATGAATACCAAAGTAGTAGATTTGGTAGGGTACTGCAGTAGCATATTGATATTGCGGTACCACTGTATTAGATTTGGTATGAGTATCAGAGAGTAGATTTTGGTTGCTGGTACAAAGTAGTAGAGTTGGTTAGGTCTGAATAGTAGATTTGCTATCAACAAGGAATGAAATACATCCCCCACACAGTGGCGCAGCATGGGGGGAGCTTTTCCCCCAATTTTTTTCTTCTTCCCCCCTAGTTTGTCCTCTCTGGCTGAAAGAAAAATGGAGGGATTTGGCAAAAGGCAATTCAGGGGGCCACAAAATCACAATATTTTGGGGAGGGAGGAAAATCAGCGATTTTGGGCCCAAAATTGGTTAAAAAATCTTAAAAATATTTGATACTTTGCCCAGCAAAAATTCACTTTTGCCCCCACCCCCCCAAATCACTTTGCCCCCCCCCCCCCCCCCGGTTTGCTCCTGAAAAGAGGTCTGGCACCACTTCCCCCACACTGATTTAATTATAGTGTGTTGTGTTTTATGTTGTGGTGATTCTCCGGGTTATACAGTCGCTAGAAAGTGCAGGCGTCGACTATTACACTTGCATAATAGAGTATGTCAAAGATCTTCAAATAAAATGTTGGCATTTAGGTAGTGTTAGTAGTGATCTGAATGAACATACAGAAAAATTTATTGGTTGTGCTTGGGTTGTGGTACTTTCAAACGCCTGGGTTTTGTGTGTTGGGATATGGTTGTATGGATCACATGACTTTGTCATGGCATAGTGGCATATGGGGATGGGTGAAATGCCTCCTCTATATTCAAAAACATGCAAGCAAATATAATGGGTGATGAGTCTTATATTTTCCCTTGTTTTTTTAAAAATTGCACCTATACATTGAAACCTCATGGTAAAAGCCGACATTCAAATTAAGTATTGTTGATAAATGGAGGCCTCATAAGAGGTTTTTTTTTTTACATTTGTACTGCCATTCCCCACTCAACAGTACTCATTCAACATAAGTCAAGCCTATATAGATTTCTTTATTTTGTTATCTCTGTCCGGTATAAGGAACGCGTTTCCTTTTCAAATCGCCCTAATGATCACACAGATCCGTTTTGTTGATAAGCATAACATATCTAACATCAATCATATTTGTTGAATACAAGGCCGAGCCTTCTGATATAGATCCTGAATTCATATGTGTCAATATACGCTCTATTGATGTTTAGTCTGGTTGATAAGAAAGTTGAATGGCATTGGGGATATCACAGTGTAATGCTTTGGAATGTTCCAGGAGGAAAGGTACATGTAGTTGTAGGGATACGTGGTAAGTTCAAGAGTGATCCTAAATCCAGGTGGTTTTT
Source organism: Ophioderma brevispina (assembly GCA_023653785.1). Taxonomy (NCBI): domain Eukaryota; kingdom Metazoa; phylum Echinodermata; class Ophiuroidea; order Amphilepidida; family Ophiodermatidae; genus Ophioderma; species Ophioderma brevispina. The sequence goes on along the minus strand of JAMKCH010020768.1, from coordinate 7,259 downwards.
GTTTGGCATTGATAAGTTTTTTTTGTCTGTTATTATTTTTATGCTGGTGTGCATAACATACTTGTGTGAATGACTTGCATGACTGAAGTTTAGTGCTTGTAATTGGAATTCATACGTACAATTGTACAGAGATATATACGAGGTACCTGGGAATCGAGCTTGAAAGATTGGGGTTTCTTGTTGCTGGCACTTGCTGTAGCGTGTCATTTTCATATCTGTGTAAGAGACTGATATTTTACGTTTTAAAAAATGAGCCAACGTTTGGTTGGATTACCAGGTCGAAACATGGTTCTTACTTTTGCATTTTTAAATGTTTTATTATTTTATGTTTTCGTATACGGCAAGGATTTGCCGGGTATTCATTCATTCTGGGTCATAAAATAGCTTACAATATACACAAAATTGCTTTTAGGATGGCATAAATGAAGGCCTGCTTACCATGGCAAATAGATCATTCTGTTGAGTTGATGGGAATTGTGTGTAATTCACTCACTGACACATTTTCACAAGTTATGGAAATTTCTATTTTCTTCAATTTGCTGCGAAGGTACAGATATTTTTACATATAAAAATAAACATACCCAAACCAGATAAGGGTGTTATATAAAAGGCTTAGATCAAACAGTTATTTGTAACTAACTTTTAACATCCATGAATGTCCATAGAATATTACTCATTGATATTAAACCACAGACCACATTCAAACAGTTGGAAGGGCCCCGTGGCAATCAACACTCGCATGTGGTTTCTTGTGTCAAACAACCATTTCCATCATCTTCGAATAATGACTCTGGCAGTCAATTTTATTATTAAATTGTTCTGTTACCCTAAGGGCACGGATTTCAGCATAATCAGTTCAGGGTGAGGGCTATGTATATAAAAAGCTTTACACAATACAGTAAAAATACCAGTTTGAAATCTTTGAGGGCGCACTATTTGCAAAATGTTGCCAGTGGTTCTTTAAAGAGGAGGAGATTTGGTGTAATTGTCTCATCACCTGACTTTGTTCGGACAGAGACTGGTAATCACTTGTCGTCTGTCTGTCTGCCTGTCTGTCTGTCCTGTTCTGTCATGCTGTCTGTCTGCATGACGTCCGTGTTCACACCTGATTGTGTACGATTTATATGAAGTTCCGTAAGGGCGACGATGGTGTAAACTTTGGTGGAAAGGGCTGGTCCTGAGTTCTCGACTCGATTAGATTTTGGGCGTAAAATATTCTAATTAATATCTATTTGCATAATTTACGAAAATTTTCCCGCAAGGTTGTGTACAAGTTTTCAGGAGTTTCCTTCCGTAAGGCGTATAATGATGTAACTAACGTGGTGGAAAGGGAGCGGGCTGGAGAGTTTCTCGAACTGATTAGATTTCGGGCGATTCCGGGCAATTAATATGCAAATGAGCTATTAAATGCAAAAATCAGCGTAATTGCGATCATTTTTAAACGGTACAAAGTCGGATACAACAAATTCCCCTCACTGTGTCATTAAGCCTACAATGGGTGCGATCTTTTTAGGCAATTTGAAACGTGTGGGATATATGCGGCTTAGGGTATGCAAATGACTAATTAAATATGCGTATTACTGTATCTCTGAACAGTACATCGGATAGGCCAAAATTCCTAATTCCTCTTCGCTACATGAAAGATACTATGTCCATGCACTTTTGTGTGAATCATAATGGGTCAAAGTGGCATTTTTGGGCTAAAATATGCTAATTAAGTGTCCTAATTGCCATAGTTTAAGAAAAAAAATGCTTGTACAAGTTTTTCACAGGATTTCCGTAAGGCGTATAAGATGTAACTTGGTGAATGAAGGAAGCGGGCTGAAGAGTTCGCGACCCGATTAGATTGGGGCCTATTTCGGGGAAAATTAAGTATGCAAAGGAGCTAATTTATATGCAAAAATCAGCAGAATTGCTATAATTTTGAAACGGTACATCGGATACACAAAATTCCTTCAACTGCACAAGACCTATTATGGTGTGCATTCTTGTTTGCCCATTTGTAAGTAAGTGATATATGCGGCTAGGTATGTAACGAGCTAATTAAATATGCATCATTGCGGATAAGCGCTGAAACGGTACATCTGATAGGCAAAATCTCTTTCTTCCTACAATGAAGCTAGTCTGGCATTCCCTCTTTGTGTGAATCATAATACGGTCAGTGCATGTGGGCCAATTAAAGGGCAGTTTTTGTTACAATTGACCTAATTATAATATCGTAATTGCCTGTATAGCTGAAAAACAGTACATTGATACGCACTATGTTCTGTTTTACATGGAGGGCAGGCGGGGTGTTGGGGAGGGTGAGGTTTAGGGGGGGGTCGGGGTTGCGGGGTGTTGGGGGAGGGGGGAGGGGTGTTGTGGGGATGGTGGGGAGGGGGTGGGGGTGTTGCGGTGTGGTTTGGGGAGGGGGGTGGGTCTGTTGGTCTGTGGTGTTGGGGATTTGTTTGGGTGTTGCGGTGGTGTTGGGAGGAGGTGTTGCGGGTGGTGTTGTTGAGGGGGTGGGGTTTTGGCGGAGGGTTTGTTAGGGATGGGGTGGGGATGTTGGGGAGGGAATGGGGTTGTGTGCGGTGGTGTTGGGGGAGGGGTGGGGGGTGTGCGGGGGTGTTGGGGAGTGGTGGTGTTGCAGTGGTGTTGTTGCAAGGGGTGGGGTGTTTGCGGGTTGTTGGGGAGGGGGTGTTTGCGGGGTGTTGGGAAGGTTGGGGTTTTTGCGGTGTGTTGGGAGGGGGGTGGGGTGTTTGGGAGGGGTTGGGTGCTGGGTAGGGGTTGGTGTTGGGAGGGGGTGGTGTGTTGCAAGGGTGGGTTGTTCGGGGTGTTGGGGAGGGTGGTGGGTAATTCGGGGTGTTTGTGGATGGGTTTTTGGGTGTTTACATTCATTGAGGTGGTGTTTTGGGGTGTTGGGGATGGTAGTGGGGTGTTGCGGGTGTTGGGGAGGGGGTGGGGGTGTGGTCGGGGTGTTGGTGAGGGTGGTGGGGTAAGTGCCGTTGGGTAGGCTGGTGTGTTGTGCTTGGTGAGGTGTTACGAGGCATTGAGGTGGGATTTGATGTGTTTTTTTCATGTGGGGTTTTATGTGGTGATGTGAGTGTGTGTGTTTTCGTTTTTTTTTTGTCTATTTTTGTCTGTCTTTGGTTTGATGTTTTTCGGTGTTGTCGTGTGTTGTTATATTTTTTTTTGTTTTTGGTGAGGGGTGTGGTGATAAACATAATCTGCAATCTCCACTGTATCTGCTTGCACTACTTGCACACACAAGAACTTTCTTTCTTTGGAAACATTCTACTTGTACAGTTGTAATCTGGTGTGCTGCTCTTTTGTCTTACAGCTATACGCGAAGCAGGCGAGACTTTGTGGTTCGAGAACCCCCCGCCTTGTTTTTAACACATTAGTACCAAATCAAGTTTTCAACATTAACATACTTTACGAAACAGAAGGAACCCCGATATTTTTCACAGGTTGTTTATATCCAATAATCTACTATACTAGCAATTTCTTCCTTTCTAAAGTTGCCTTATAGAGTATGTTTTGCATTAAAAGTAAAGGCCTAGGAGTGTAGTTCACTGTAGGTGCATATTTAATGGGCAAATTTTTGTGGGGGGTGGGGAGTGGCTGTAGTACTTTCAAAATACTTAACTACTTAACTCACGTCTGTCATATAAATAGTGAATAACAACGTTACAGTCACAATATTTATCCTAGTTTTTTTCAGTTTACAAAGACCTGTCTTTTTGCCCAATAAAACGTCCCAATTGTTCTTGTCCACTCTGACGGGGCCCTGCCCTCAGACAATATTTTTTTGACCATACCCCTCCGAAACAAGAGCCCTACACTTCCAATTACACAACAAAACACCATGGGGTTTCCAAAAAGAAAAACAATTGCCAAGTTCTTCCCCCCCCCTTCTTCTCCTCTATCTCTCCATCTTGCGCTCCTCGAGACATTTCATATTTTCAAACTAATATCAGTGTGAGCTTAGCTCTGCGAATAAATACCATAAATGACAGTGCTCTCCCTTCATCTTGGAAATACAATGCTTTTCTTTTCTAGTTTAGTGATGAGTGATGTCCCCCACCCCGAGGATCCGATCGGTGATATCTTGTATCTGGTTTCTAAACACCGTAAATATTATATAAACTCTAACCCTTAAGAAGGAAGGGGGGTGATATTAGTCGGATCGGGTATCGGTGAGCGGAAAATCTCCGCCTTCCTATTCCTATCTGTAATACCGATCGATTTGATGAGCGTATACGCCATGGCATTGAAGCACAGTACTATAAACTTTCTGGCGTTCAAACACAGTTATACACCTTAAGTTTCACTAAGAAACCTCTCACTTTATTGTTCTAACTCATTTTTCTTAATACGCACTGTATGGTGGTTATTACAAGATAACTTTTATCATGGGTAGATGCTTTTGTTCCTGAAATATCTTGTCTCTGAATAGCGAGTACGCTCCGCAAGAGGACTTCCTTTACATGTATAGTGTGGATTATGATTTGGAAAATTCCTTACACGGGTCATTCAACAAATATATCAGGTATCGGATCGGTATCGGGCAGACGTTTTACGAAAATATCGTATCGGCGATCCGAGAAAACGTAGATCGGACATCACTAATCGTTCCAAACTGGAAATTTTTAAAATTTGGCAGACGCTAGAATTTACACTTGAAAGTGCAAATTGTTCAAGGTAGGTGGTCCGATTTCTTATCATGTTTCTCTTTCACAACATCAATGGAACATCAGATTCTCAGTTTTGAGATATATTGCTTAAAGTTATCAAGATCAACAATGACCATAGAACCGACGTGTGGTCAGAGCACATTTGGAAAACTTTGTTGATGCCATCGTTGTCCTCTTAGTGTATCCATAAGTCATTGGTAATGGCTGTGGTGGTGTCATGATTGATTCAACTGAGTAGCAGATGGGGGGGGGTGGTGTATCCATGATATGGACGCTTCAAACATGGCGCCACTTTTGAGGCTGGTGATGGATTGTGGGAACAGTCGGGGGTGTTTACACCCTAACTGTTATTCTACACTGAGCTGCGATTGTAACATGTAGAGTTTGTTACTTCTCTTACGACGGAAGATGGAAATTCTTTCCATGATTTTCATTTCATTTGCCCAGATATCCAGTTTAATTAGTAGCTGGTATACAGATGAACATCCAGAAATTGAGTACCCAAATAATCCAGCAACAACAAAAGTGAACCCACCTTGATCGAACCCAGAATTTTTGGTAAATTTTTGTACCAAAGGCCACACCCTAACCACTAGGCCACACTCTGCCATCATAGGAAACTTTCTCAGGCCTGGGGTTATGAGAAAAATCTGAGCTTTCTTCTGATCTCAATATCTTAATTTGAATGAGATGAGGTAGGGACACAAATGTCATTGGTCACTCATATTGATACGGCAAGTTGTCATCTTGAAGACAAATTAACATATAGACAGCAAAAATTCCCTGGAATTGACTTTTGGCAAAATGAGGCAGAGCTGATTATTCATTTCACGGCACTGCAAGGTATTTTTAGTTCATAATTTTTAAAGGGTGTTATTATTTAAAGGCCCTTCCAGATTTCTATACCTTGTCCCCATATTTTACCGAAGTGGTAACATTTTTGTCTTGGGAGAAAGATTTGGTAATCCTCCAACTGTTAAATGGGAAGGTTGGTCTTTTTTCAACACAGTCCTGTAGCTATACGAAACAAATGCATTTGTGCTATCTTTTTTTTGTTGCATTTCCCATGCATGCTTAAATCGGGAGAAACTAACTCGGTTCCAAGCCAAGCTGTAGCACTTAAAAAGCCACTGTAGTAACATGGAATTTCATTTTTAAAGGACCCGCATTTCACCACTTGGCACATCGTATGACCAAAAGGGATTAACAAAAAGGCGTCAGGAGTGAAATACATGATAAAGTTGCACTGGGGCATGGTTGAGGCCAAAATGATTTTCCATTGTTTTGTCCAGAACCGTGGAAAAGACATTCACTTCTCTGTATGAAAAATGGGTTAAAGCATATATCAAAAGAATCATTCAAAATCCTCTCGATGGATGCTTTGTACAAGATTAAAGAAACCGGTGTGGTGTAATATCGGGAAATGTGATGATTCATCAAACTTCTAGTGGTCATTGAATCCCGTCAAACTAAAATTGAAAAAAAATGAGGTGTTTTGGGAGGACGAAATCCTTACAGGCACGTAGCCAGGAATTTCATGTGGGGGGGGGTGCGGATTTCAAGAAGCGGACCTTTGTTTCGTACCAACAAACCAATTTTTTTCGGCTCGGGGGGGTGGGGGTTAGGGACATGACTCATCGCAGCGTTGGAACAAACTGCTTTAGTCAAGTCATATACCATGAACCAAAACCCTTAAACAACATCATTTAGGCAAACCGCAAATTTTACTTGACAACACGGACCGTCACCTGCAACGCGGACCTAAACATCATAAAGCGGACCTTTGTCCTGTTGGGGTGCCTTGCACCCCCCGGCTACGGCCCTGAAAACATAAATAGAGTCAGCCATCATTATTTTTCAGGTTTGGTTCTTGTAAATTCCTCATAAAGCCATGATTTGGAGAAATAAAGCAGGCATTCAGTAGAGACTTAAGGTGACTAATCAATGAATGTTGAAAAAAAATTGCAATTTCCTTTTGATTCTCATAATGCATGGGGTAAAGGTTAAATGCATTAATTTAGTATTCTGCCACCACATCTTCAACATGTGAACATGCAGTTTTAGTCCGTTGAGGATACAGAATTCATGGAGGTAGCACAATAATCAATTCTTTCTCCGTTAAACAATGTGCATTTTGAAGTGAATAGTTACTGTACTTTAGTACACACTTTTCCTCAAAATTTGGAGAAAAATCACTAGCCTGTGGGGACTACTCTGTTTTCCCTTCCCAAGGTTTGCAGAAAATAGAATCTGGACCTATCTTCTCCATAGAAAGTAGGGTCTGTGGATTAAGAATTTGTCCAAAACGGATGTCAAAAGAGCTTGAAAATGCACATGTTTCAAAATGTGGAGGTCATGGGGGGGGGGGGAAATTTGCAAATATTTCATCAAATTGGCACTTTCCAGAGTTGAGAAGGCGAGGTTAGAAGAACTAGGGCAATTAAGCGCAAAGCAGTGTCTTGGGAGCATGTCGTAGAGTAGGGATCTTGACTTTGGTACATCGATCAGTATTATCAGACTCTCATTCAATACTTATGCCTGCTGTCCGTAACAGTTTTTCATCAAGCTATTTTTAGTTTTCTG